>APFE030378109.1:0-75407 GCA_000404065.3 Pinus taeda | reverse complement strand
GTAACAATATGGGCACTACATGGGTACATCAATATAATAAGTGGGTTGTACTAATAACAATAAGGGGTTACACTAGTAGTATAGGGGCCTAACAAATATCTAGTGGCACTACATCTAATTCGACTTCATCAACGAAATTGGCAATAATAGCAAACCTGGAAACACATTTCCTTGTGACCTGATTATTTTCATCCTTGGTTATCCAACCCAATGGATACGGTTTATGATGAGGCATTGTTTCCATATTCAACTTCTTAACCAAGTATGTAGAAATCAAATTTTCCTGGGATTCACTATCAAACAACACATCAATCTTGGCATGTTTGGAAATAAATCTGATATGGAACAACTCAATTATGTTTTCTTCATTTGAAGCATTATTGGATTTATTTGTTGTGTTGGTGCTTGCCATGACTTGCTCTTTTCTTGCTTTTCCATGGCTTTTCCTTTAGTGACTGTGGTTGCAATCTTTGTTTCATCACCTAAGTCGGAACCCAAGTCTTGTTGTACAACAACGTTTGTCTTATGTTTCTCTATATTGTTAAATTTCTTTGGTCTTTATTAAGGATGAAGCTTCTAGCAATGTGCTTCATCATGGCCCTCTTTGGAACAACTCTTGGACATGGGTTTCTTCCATTCTTTCTTAATAGAAGCATTTTTCTTTTCCTTTCCTTTAAATTTCCTTCCTTTTTCACCACTCTAGAATGACTTCCTCTTACCTTCTTCTTGTACATTTTCCCTCTTGCTTCGAGGTGTGTAGCTTGAACACGAACCTCATCAATATTTATGGGATTAAACATAAGAATGGTGTGTTGAAGATAGTTATGTAAACCTCTTATGTATTTAAACAAAGTATCTTGTGATTGCAAGTCTACTCCTAGCATAAGAGCTCTTCTCCTAAACTCAGTATACTCTTGCACATTTTGACCTTTTAACTGTCTGAAAATTTTCCAATTCATGATAGATTTTTACATATGAGCTAAAGGGTAGAATTGTAGAAATGAAGGGAAATGAAGGGGATGAGGAGCTTCTAAATTCTCGAGAAAATTTTGGGAAGTAGGGAGGGATGTTAGGAAGTAGGGAAAAGTGGAATTTCAGGGATTGAGTGCGGGAAAGGGGTCCAAAAGGGAAAAACACAGGCCTAACCTAAAAAGGTGTCAAATTGTATCAACAGGCTAGGGTTTGTGGGAAGATGATGAATTTGATGGATATCAGTGATGGGAAGTGTTTAAGAAGGTATGTTAAGGATAGGGGAAGGTGAATGAGCATCAAGATACTAGTTTTGTTGATGATTTGACCATCCAAGAAAAATTACCTTCAAAACCCAAGGAGAGGGAAATGAGCCTTACCTAAGCACAACTGAAGCACAAACAAGGTGTAAAATGACCCATTGGAACTTGAAATAATGATGACAACTCTTTGAATGATGTTACACTCAGCCAAATGGTGACATGAACCAATACTTGGAAAACTTTGGAAGGAGTGAAAACAAATCCTAAGCCTAATACCCAATGACCAAAGTTTTAATTTAAGACTCACTGAAATGAAAAAATTTGGCTTTGATACCTAAGACCACTTTATAAGAGCATATTTTATCACTGTTGGCAGTATGCAAATATTGACTCTAACACCTAGGTGTTTGTGAGAAGTTGTGATAGCTTCTAGAGAATAGGACAACTTGCCATATTAGATGAAATGCCACTTAAAACCTAGTTAGATGAAAGTGGGGCTTAGAATTTATAGAGCTTATTCACCCTCCATCTAAATAGAAGGGATATATCTTGGTCTGTACGAACTATGTTACTAAATGGGTAGAGACCAAGGTAGTCCCAAAATCCATAGAGCAAGTAGTGGTAGTTTCCTCTATGGGGAAATATTTGCCAAAATTGGAGTACCATGAGAGATTGTCATAGATGGATGAGCATAGTTCACCTCAAGTCTCATTTGGACCATCATGAAGTAATATTATATACATTATAGGCTATCCTTACTGTACCATCCCCAAGCCAACAAGATATTAGAAAGCACTAGTAAGATTCTAGAGTCCATATTAACTAATATTGTCTAACTAAATCTCAATAGTTCGGTTAATAGACTCCTAGAAAACCTATAGGCTTATTTTACTACATGGTGGAACACCACATGTTTTAGTCCTTGTGAACTAGTATATGGTAAGTAGACTATCCTCCCCATTGAGCTCGATGTGAAGACACTAAGAATCACACTACAACTAGGCATGGACCTACTAGAATCACACCAAAACTATTTGAACTATATCAATGAATTAGATGAACTTCGTCAAGCTACTCTACATCAATGTATCTATTTTTCAACGAAGAGAGATCCAAATAGCATGACAAATTCAACAAGCACAAAAAGTTTTAAGAGTAAGATTAGGCTCTTCTATACAATTCAAGTTCAAAGACATTAATGGGAAGTTCGACACCTATTGGCTAAGACCATATGAATTTGATATGGTATATGATAATGGGTCAATAAAGCTATGTTACATCGCAATGATCTAATTTTCTAATGGTCATGATCACCGCTTTAATCCCTACAGGTGTAGAATAATTGGTGAATGGTTGTATTTTTAAAGCACTCATTATGTAATTATCACCAGTTCAAAATCTTGTGGTTGTCCCGCCTACCTAACCCTCAACTATAGGTTATAGTGATGGTGGTTGGAATCAATCCCTTGTTACACAAGTATGAGACTAGCCTAGTTATTGATTCCTCTAGTCATAAAAAAAAAATGGTCATCACTTGATATTATTTCAAAAGCCATTGTTTAAGGATGATTTAATTTAAAATATTGTCGCTTGTTGGTGCAATAAAGATTTGGAAACGAAATGGTTTTTTTTTTTTACTAATTTGTTCATGACTTGGAGAACTATCCTTTGGCTAAGAAACCCTGATCCAAGTGCATCAAATTCATCAAAATTACTTGGGGATCGCACCCAAAGAGGGCCACACTAACCCTTAACATGGTTGGAATTTCCGTACCCATAGGGCTTAAACCCATCTACCTTCACGTAAAGAGTGCCTCAACAGAGCACCTTGTCACCATTGTTCTATGTCTCATGGGTTTTTCAAATAATATTTTTCCCCAAAAAAATTAAAATTAAAATTAATAAATAAATAAAATAAAACTATCACTGAGAAAATGTCTATGGGCACAGTTGCAGAAATGTCAATTGAAAATGCAGTTTTTGGGGAATTGACTAGGCTAATGTGCAAAATCGTTAAGGAGGGGAAAAACCTTGAATTTAGTTTGACTCACCATGGGATAATTAGATTACTAATTCAAGATAACCTTTTCTGATAAAAACTAAACCTGAGTTATTTTCGTGAATGTTTCACCATCCTGAAATTCACATAGGTTACAAAAACCTTGGAAGCTACAGAGAATGAATTGGAATAAGATACAAAAGTTAAAAATACTATGGAATCCATGGAAGGTCCATGGGGATACACTATATCAGTAGTTGGAACCCTATGAATCAAGAGAAGAAGATTTTGGATAGAAGCTCCCTCTACTTGAAGACAAACACTCATGGAGGAAATGGATCCTCAAAACAAGTATTATGAAAAATATATGGGAATGGAAGTAGAAAACTTGGTAAGATGAGATGATAAAGTAGTAATTGTTGCAATATTGGCCGAGCAACCAAGGATAAAATATAATGAAACTAATTTTATTTCGTAAGTCCCAACATTTTCTTTTTGGAAAGCATAGTAAATATGACCAAAGAATGAGGAAAATCCATAAAAACTTAAAGTAGTAATATTTAGCATCATATGAATAATTGGTTATTTCACAAGAAAAAATGTTGAGTTATGAATATCATAAGCACCTAGATGCTCTAGCCTAGACCATTAAGGAACAAAATGAGTGGACATCTCTTGATCCATAAGAGGAATATCATAAAATTTTATATGGAGGAATTAAATATGTGGTAGGGAATTTGGGGCAAGACTCCTCTCTAAGGTCCACAGAGAAGTATGAAGAGGAAAAACCAAAGGAGGAGCTTGAGGGGTTTAAAAATAGATAAGTTTTTTTTTGAGAAATAATTGGCAGAAATAATAGAGTGTTGGTTGGAGTATGAAAACAAGGGTTTTGTTTGCCTAGGTGCCAAGGCTTTCAGAGGGATCCACGGGACAAAAACTTAACATATTATTAATTTAATTTACTATTTCCTAATGTTGGACTTAGGAAAAAATAGAAAGCCTAAATTCAAAAAATGATTAGATCTTAGTCCTTAATCATGACTTAATCTCATCCATTGAAGATCACAGTAGGGCCCATGTCAACTTATTAGAGGGAATAGGCACATAAGTGGATAGTTCAATTTTGGGCATAGAGTGTGTGTGTGTGTTAGCTTAGCAAATGATATTATGGTTTTAACATATCAACAAAAATATGAGATTGTATATTTTCATAGTTATTCATATTGTTAAAATTTTCTAGAAACAAACTGTGTAAACGTTTGACTCTGTCCAACCTTTCGGGTGGAAACTCCACCCAAAATCAAGGAACAAGAATCTAAAATATGATAAGATTGTTTGTTTATCATAACTTAAATATTGAAATTGGCCAAGAGATTAGATTATCAATAATCAAATTATAATTTTTGCATATGGCTTTTAGTCAAAAATGCAAATGCAATAGAGGAAGAGATAAATAAATGAAGCTCAATGGAATTCCATAAATCATAACAAATAAGAGAAGAAAGTTTAAGGTGGATAGAATAAAGTTCATGAGATAATTTGATTAGTTCAAACATGGTGAAATGGATTTATGCATGAATGATCACCACGTTGGTTTTCGTGAGGATTCACGAAAGATCTTTTCTTTTCAGGGGAAATATAATTCTAGTGAATAAAGGCAGAATGCATGAGTCTTAAAAATGTTTGAGAAAGGTCACATAAGAAACACACTTTTTCATTTTTTATGAAGCTTTTCAAATAACCTTAGATCTTTGAGGTAACCCTCTCTAAAGAGGCTAGCAATCTTAGAGTGGATTTTTTTCACAGTTATTCATATTGTCAAAATTTTATAAGAATAAATAGTGTAAATGTTTAATTGAAAAAGTGTGCTTCTGACATGAACTTCCTCAGACACTACCAAGACTCCTTCATTCACCATAATCAAGTTTCCTAATAGAAGAAAATATCTATCCCGAATCCTCACCAAAACCAATGCGGTGATCCTTCATGTAGAGATCCATTTCACCAGGTTTGAACTAATCCAATTATCTCATGAAATTTATTCTATCCACCTTCAACTTTATTCTCTTATTCACTATGATTTATGGAATTCCATTGATATTTTTTCATTCATCTCTTCCTCTGTTACATTTGAATCTTCAACTAAAACCCAAATGCGAGAATTATAAAAAAGTTTATGATAATATAATCTCTTGGTCAATTTCACTATTTAATGTATAATCATAACAAAGTATTTTAGCTTTCTAGTCCCTAATGATGGGTGTATTTTCTGTCTAAAACATCGAATATAATTAGACATTTACCTAGTTTGTTTCCAATTTTTTTGACAAGATCAACAACAAGTCCAACAACCAAATGAGAGGAAGAGAGGGTTTCATAGCCTCTATCTTAGCTTAGCATCAACATGGTCGTATAACACATGAAGGACTTATGAGGTTTGTACAAAATGCAGAAGGTTGGAGGAGGTCATATTGCACAGGATATATAGGCCAAGTCACTTTGCAGGGGGTAAAACGATTTACTAGGAATTTGTTCAGAGGGGACTTTGCTGTAAAAGGGAAGTGTTCCCTTGCTGTAATAATTTTTGAAGATAAATTTTTGAAGCCAATATAGAAACACGCACAAATTGAAATTTTTTCTTGGAGTTGGGGTTTCCTGGGTATATTCAATGTTTTATGTGTTGCATGTGTTTATATTCAAATCTATTTACTTTCATTATGCATGCTATGGTTAGAAAACTCAATAGTATTTTTTATTTAAGTTTTAGAATAATAGTTTAGTTGTATTTCTGGTTGCAAGCTTCAAAAATCATAAATTAGTTATTGGGTTTTAAGGAAATCTAACATGATATCAGAGCATTGGCTCTAATTTAATACCAAAGAATTTTTTTTATCTTGAGGACTAGGTTTAGCATTCATAGGGAGAAACTCACCAGTTCAACTTGGCCACTAGGGTTTCTCCAGTTCGACTTAGCCACTAGGGTTTCTAAGCAGTTTGAATTTGCATAATGGGTACCAAGGTCTCAGATTTGCAGATATGTTGGAAAAAGTGTCCAAATTTTGCACAAGGCATGAGAGGATTCGCGTGGTGTTAGAGGAACAAGGGGTATGGGAGTTTGTGGATAATTTCCTAGTTTCCCCCAGTAACCATCAATAATTGGCTCGACATAATAGGAGAGATGCCAAGGTGAAGGGAATCATCTTGGAAGGATTCAAAGGCCACATTATTTCTCACTTGACCAAAAAGAAGACATCCAAACTTATGTGGATGGCCATTACTAGCCTCCATCAAGGTTCGAGTGAGGCCAGAAACCTAGTGTCAAAAGAAAAATTGAGGACTATAATAATGTCCAAGTAAGATTACATGGTGTATTACCTCACCAATTTTATCCAACTAAGGGATGAGCTAGCTGGTGTGGGTGAGATAGTTTTAGATAAAGACATGGTGAATCTTTCCCTAATGGGTTACACTAAATATTGGGAAACTTTTACGAACAAAATATGTTCCAAGGAGAATCTTCCAAACTAGGAGTGATTATGGGGTGGTTGTGTCCAAGAAGAAATTTGTAGACATACTCAATTAGGGTCTCCTGTCAAGATTGAAAATGAAGAGAACTTTTCTCTAGCTAGTAAATAAGCTAAGTCAAAAAGAAAGAAGAATAGTGGTGGTGGTGAGCCAAGCTCCAAGGGAGAAAAGAGGAAGAAATATCTTAGCAAGATCAAATGCTTTTTGCGTAACTATTTTGGGAACTGTGCTACTAAGTTCCCTAACTAGAAGAAAGGTTCCAAGAAGCTAGAACAAGTAGTAACCTCTATATAGATAGACGAGTTCTCTCCTCACTTTGAGAAGGATTTCTCACTTATTTATTGCATGGAAATCTCAGTGCCTACCAATGTATGGTACATAGACAGTGGTGCATCTTGTCATATGATAGGGAACAAGAGCTACTTCAACAAAATGATGGAGAAGGACATGCAATTCCATATCGAGATGGGAGATGATGGGAGTTGCCAAGATGAGGGAATTGGTACAATCAAATTTGAGAGGGAACCAAGAAAACCTTTATTTCTGAGAGATGTCCTTCACATTCTAGGGCTCAAGAAGAACCTCATTTCATTTTCAGTGTTGGAGGATAAGGGATACTAGTTGACATTCAGATAGGGTAGGAGTCTCATAAAACCTTCAGACTCTAATGTAGCCAAGAATATTGGGGTTATACAAAATAACATGTACATATTGCATTTTGTGATAGTTGCAACATTCAATAGTAGAGGGAGTTGTGACTCAAGTAGGGAGCTTGGGGAGTTATGACATAGGCCCATGGGGTATCTAAACCATGGCACATTGAAAATTCTCAAGGAGATAGCGACAAGGTTGCCACAGTGTAGCGTGGACCTTAGACTCCAATGTGGCCAAGAAGATTGGGGTTAGATAGAAGAAATTGTACATATTGTAGTTTGAGACAACTACAACATTCACTGGTAGAGATAGTCGTGAATCAAGTAGGGAGCTTGGAGAGTTACATCATAGGAACATGGGGCACCTGAACCATGGTGCATTGAAAATTATCAAGGAGATAGTGATGGGGATGCCACAGTGCGACATGGACCTCAAACTTCAATGTCTCCAAGAATATTAGGGTTAGACAAAAGAACATGTACATATTGTAGTTTGAGACAACTGCAACATCCACAGACAGAGGGATCCATGACTTAGGTCGGGACATTGGGGATTTATGGCATAGGAACATGCAAGATATGAACCATGGTTCACTGAAAATTCTCAAGGAGATAGCAATTGGGCTGCCACAATGCAACTTGGACCCAACATGAGGTGTGCAAGGGTTGTACACTTGGAAAGTATTCCAAATCCTATTTTCCTAGCAGAGATAATAGGGCTTAGGTCATCTTGAACCTTGTTCATTTAGATGCTTGTGATCCCTTATCCTTAGTATCCATCATGGGGTATAAGTACTATATCACCTTCATAGATGACCACTTGAGAAAGACTTGGATATTTTTCATGGATAAAAGGTAAAAGTATTCTCAAAGTTTCAGGAGTTTAAGGCCTTAGTTGAAAACTAGACTGGCAAGAAAATCAAGATGTGAGGTCAGGGAATAATGGGAAGTACACCTCAATGCATTCAAGGAGTTTTGTGCCAAGGAGGGAATTAGGAGGGAGTTGACCACAACATATAACCCTCAGCAAAATGGGGTGGCAAGGCATAAAAATAGGGCCATAGTTGGAGCATCCAAATCCATATTGTATGACAAGGGGCTATCCAAGTTTCTTTTAGTTGAGGCATTCAATGCAACAATTTTCTTGTAGAGCCAAGGCCCACATAGAGTGTTACAGTGAGCTACACCAGAGGATACCTTTACATTAAAGAAACCAGACATGTCACATTTCTAGATATTTGGCAACCTAATGTACTATCATGTACTAGCAAACAATAGGTCGAAGCTGGAGCCCACCATGGAGAAGGGAACCTTAGTGGGCTACATCAAGAAATTGTCAAGGCATACAAGGTATACATAATAGTAATTAGGAATAAATCACCAAGATAGATGTGAAGTTTGAGGAAGAAATGACTTTGAATATGTCCTTAGAGTGTGATCAGGCTCCCAAGCAGGAGGCTCAACCAACGCCTCATACTATAGTTATAAACATTGATGGGCAAGTTGAGTAGCATGAGGATGAGGGGGAAACATAGGTGGAGGAGAGAGTGGATCCCACTCAGGTCCTGACTACTAACATATGGATAAGGAGAATGAAATGGGAAGAGTAGTTGATCTAGTCGGCACAAGAGTGAGTTGGTGATCCTAGCATATCAGTTTGATAGAGAAAACAACCACAAAGGTACATAGGGTATATGGAACTCATGACAGAGTTATTGGATGTTGATCCTTCCAGCTACTAGGAGGTAGCCACTTAGCAGGCATGGAGATATGCCATGGTGGAGGAGTATGCATCCATCATGAAAAATTATGTTTAGGAGGTGGTGTCGAGTCTTGAGAAATTCAATGCTAGATTTGTGGCAAAGGGGTTCTCACGGGTAGAGGGAATTGACTATGATGAGACATTTGCCTCGATGGCCATACATTCATTTTTCAAGACCATTATAACCATTGCAACTTAGATCGATTGGATGATCCACCAAATGGATGTTAAAACAATGTTCCTTTATGGGATTGTTGAGGAGGAAATTTATATTGAGTAGCTGGAGGGGTTTGAGACATGCACCAATGAGACTCACGTGTGTAGCCTCAAGATAGCCTTGTATGGTCTCAAAAAGGCTCCATAAGGATGGTCTGGTTGTATTGACAGTTACCTTCAGGTATTTGTCTTCACTAAGAGTGAAGTGGACCACAACCTCTACTACATTGTTGTTGAACATGAGACGCTCATTCTGGTGTTGTACATGGATGATTTGATTTTGACAAGAGAAATAAGCTCATCCAGGAGTGTAAAAAGGTCTTACAAGAGAGTTTGATATGAAGGATATGGGATTGATGCACTATTTCCTAGGATTGGAGGTTTGGCATGGATATTGGAAGATCTTCTTAGGGAAAGGAAAGTGTTCGATTACCAAATTGTCACATTTTTAACCATCCTAAACAACCATTTTCATTCATTTATCACAATTCATTAGTTAATTATCACCCATATTATTGTGTCACATTAAGATTACAAATTTAAAGTAGTTAATTATCATTATTTTCTTTTATTTTTGATGAATTAGAAAGCATTATCATTGGTTTTATTGGTGATGGTTTTCCTAGTGTTATTTCAGTGGTTGCTATGCAGTAACAATAACAACCTCCGATGTTATCATACTTATGCAGGTCCAGGAGAAATGATGGAACATGGGTTTTGTTCCTAGAAACTTTGACATGGTTTTATGTTATCCAAGTCAGACTCAGGTCAATTCCATTAGTCTCACACTGCTCACATCAGACATAATGAGGCGACTAACTTCAGATGTAATTTGCAGACAAATGAAGATGAATATGGAAAATCTACGACATGTGTTTTTCTCATTACATCACCAATTAGGAATAAGACAAGAGGTTTCTCAAAAATATTTGTGGATTGGGTGCTACATGTGGTTATTTCAAACACATATTTCTTGTTGCAATAGTTAACAGAGTATGTCCCAAATAGAGGAACCGATTATAAATTAAAACATCTATAGCCTATTCTAAGAAGGATTTTATGATAAATCAATCCTATGTAATCATACCCTCAACCAAGAATACATAAAATATAATATTTTTTGTGTATGTCGACGATTGACAATCTAATTTCGGGGGAACTAGTTCTAATTTGTCCCTTAATATTTTTTTGTATAAATGTATATGTAGAGAGTAGTATGAGTTAGAGTTATGCTAGGAGGGGTTGGCACCATAATTCTTGTAGCAGTGCATCTTGTAACTCCATTTCCAAAGATGATGAAATCTCTACAAGTTGGTGGTTATCTCTAAGATGTTAGTTTGTGAGTTACGAATCACCACCGCTTGCTTGGGAGGAAGGGCCCTCCTCTTTAGTAGGGGTTGTTGTGTTAACAAAGGTAGAAATTTTTTTCATATTTTATTTGCAAGTTATGTTAATTCAATTCGTATTACAATTCCATTATTACAGTTACATATTTTGATGAAACATTATTTCTACTATGGGTTAATTTAACTTGCAGAATATTGATGTAGATTTCTCGTTTGTCATCATAGTTACTCCTAGATCGTTCCTCACTAAATGAGTGTTTTTATCATTACTAAATTGTTGTGACTATTAGATTATTTTTGATGAATGAGTGTTATTTCATTTCTACAAATGTGATTCCATTTCCAACATTATTTGCAGAGTGCTATTTATATGCAAGCGAGGGTTTAACAGTGTGGTTTTTTAATTTATTTTCATTCCTGCAAGTGTGAAGCGAGACGAATTTGATTTGATTGTGTGCAAGTTCTTGTAAAAGAAAGTGTAGCATTAGGAATTAGCCAATGTCACTTAGAAAGTGTTTCCTTCATATACTTTGCATGATAAAATTGAAATAAAAAAACCTAACCAGATTGATAATTTGTGTTAGTAGGACTGGTTGTTCTTAACTAAAAAGGAAATTAATTTTCCCAATGACAAGTATGCCCTAAATATTATGAGGAGATTCCACATGCAGAATTGCAGGCCCATGACCACACCTCTAGTCACAAACTAGAGGAAGGTGGACACATCTAGATTTGATCAAGTAGAACCAAAAATCTACTGGTAGTTGATAGGGTCGCTTATGTATTTTGTGAACACACAACCAAACATATATTTTACAGTTAGATCCTTGAGCTAGTTTATGGTCGATCTTACTAGGGTGAATTTGGTTACATCCAAGAACATATGAATGTATCTCATGGACACAATAGACTATGGATTGTCTCATATACAATTTTAGGGGATGAGGCTTCAAGGCTTCACTGATGCAGATTAGGTAGGGAGTTCCACAGAAAGTAAGAGTGCATCAGGTTGCACATTCAATGTCGGATCAACAATTGTTTCCTAGTTCAGTTAAGAGCATAGATTGAATGAATTAAGCTTAGCAAAGGTTGAGTACATGGCTACTAGCCTAGAAGCATGCAGAGCTATCTAGTTGAGAAAGATGTTTGTGGGATTTTTTGGATAGGAGCTAGAAACAACCATGATCCATTGTGCTAATTAGCGCTGCATAAATCTCTTTGTGAATCTAGTGTTTCACGATTTCTCAAGGCACATAAAGAACAACTATCATCACATTAGGATATTGTTCAGAGAGGTACAATTAGACTCCAATACAGATGAACATAGGACTAGATAGAAAACATTCTAACCAAGGCTTTTCCAAGGGGGATATTTGTTTACCATAGAGACAGGTTGGGTGTAGTGAAGAACACCTTCCTCTCTAAGATGGAGTATTGATTGGAGTAGAGAAACAAGGGTTATGTTTTCCTTGATTCCAAGGTTTGTAGAGGGACCCACAAGATAGCCACTTATTTGATTATTAATTTAATTTACTATTTCCTAATGTTAGATTTTGGAAAAATTAAAAAGCCTAAACTCAACAAATGATTAGATCTCATCCCTTCATTATGATTTAATCTGAACCATTTAATATCATGGTGGGGCCCAAGTCAAATTACTACGGGGAATAGGGTGCAGAAGAGGCTAGTTCGATTTTGGGCATAGAGTGTGTGTGTTAGCTTACCAAAGGATATTAGGGTTTCAACAAGTTCAACGACCAAGTGAGAGGAAGAGAGGGTCACACGAGCTCTATCTAAGCTCAAAATCAACATAGTCATACAACATGTAGAAGGTTTCAAGAGGGTTGTATTGTGCAGTCGTACATCACACAAAAGGGCACAAGAGGCTATATTATGCAAGTCGTATAGACTGAGTCACTTGTAGGGATAAATCAATTTTCTTGGGATTTGTTCAAAGGGGTTTTTGATGTAAAATGGAAGTGTTCCCTTGCTATAATAATTTCTGAAGATAAATTTGCTGAAGATAATAAAGAAACAAACATAGATTGCAGGATTTCCCTGCAGTTGGGGTTTCCTGGGTATATCCTATGTTTTATGTGTTGCAAGTGTTTTCCTTTAGTTTTATTTACTTCAGCTGTGCTTGTTAGGGATAGAAAATTCATTAGTTTTTTTTTATTTAAGTTTAAGAACAATAGTTTAGTTGTATTTCTACTTGCATGCTTAGAAAATCATAAATCATTTGCTAGGTTTTAAAGAAATCTAGCATAGAGACAATGAGAGGCCATTTGAAAGATGTAATGGATATTGAGAGGTTGAAAAATGATGTGTCCAAGTCGAGAAAAAAGGCTAAATGTTTAGAGGAGAAGGTAATATCCTTCACTAAGAATCAAAATTATTTTTTCCATATGGGAGAGGTAGAGAAGTTCAAGAAGTAGGAGGAAACCATGACTATTCATAGGTTGGCCACCAAAGTCAAACAAATAAAGCATAAGTATTACTTGTTCAATTTCTCCCATATGATGAAGAAATATTTCCTCCCTTCTCCCTTGTATTCTATCTATGTTAAAATACAACTTCTATTTTCCTTCTCTTTCCAAATAAGAACCACAAAAATAAGAAATTTGGATCACATCTTGATCTTTGATAAATTTATACAAGAATTTTCAAGAAATAATTAGGAGGACCAAAATTTGTTGTGTGAATTTTATCAACATCACTTTGTGATGAATAGATTTTATGATTTGGATCCAAATATTTTCATAGATGATGTTCAGATATGGGAATTCATCTAATTCAAGAAGAATCAATCTCTTTTCTAGAATTTATAAAACATAATGACAATATATGTGTGAGGGGAGCTCCCAAACATACCAAGTTGTTTGTAAAAAGGATTAAGATGGTCCAAATTCAAATATTTATTTCTAACTTAATGGATTCCTAAGGCCTAGTTATTTCTACCTATGAATAATGAGTAAGCATGAATATATTAGAGACTTTATGGTTCCTTCAAAAAAATAAGTCTCTAACTCCAAGACTAAGAAGAAAAGAACCCTTCACTGATGCCAAATTTGAACTTGCATTTGAATAATTCAAGAAATATTTTGATTGTTTAAAAGTAGAGGGCATCGACAAGATTATACTCAAGTTTCATATTCCTATCTTATGCAGCCTTACTAAAGGAGAAAAAGAGGGAAATTATTTGAGTAATTAATTTAGGAGTTAGATATTATAGATTCAAAGTGGAAGTCCAACCTTCATTCAATTAAAGTACCATATGTTCAAAGGTCTTGTCATTTAATTATTTGGACCTAGAGGTGTACATGAGATTGCATGGGGACATGCAATATCTTTGGTAGTTTTTCAAGTCCTTAACTTCTGAAGCCTTCTTGAGGCCCTAAACGACGTCTTTTTGGAAAGCAAGCAAGCCCATAGCCTATATCAAGGGTTTGCAATAAAAAATTGTAGTCGCATAGATATTTCTAGCTAGGTATCTAATGCATCAAATTAAGATTGTATACCAAAGTTACGACCCTTGGAAGTTGTTATACGAATTTACCCCAACGGGGCCCATAAACTTTTGGTGTTTCATCTCCTAGGGTTAGGTTTTTGGATGTTTAGGGTTTTCGATTGTTTCTCAATAATAAATAGGCCTTTGAACCTCATTGCAACATAGTTCAGAAGGCATGTAGCTACCACATCTCTTCTCATAGATAATATATAATCACCTGAGCTAGTTTATTTCCATTCTTCTTGTAAACAATTTTCAATACTTTGTTATTGATATGAAATGGAGCAGATTAGTAATTTTGTGCTAATTTCCCATTCAGAATAAAACCAAATATGCTTATCTTTTTCTTATGAAGGCTTAAGGATTCACCATTTTTTCTTAATTAATTGTTTCCCATGAGATTTTCTTGTGTAAATATTATAAACAATTTAACATAAAACATATGTTGAACAACAACACAATAACAACAAACAACATCAAAATACAACACACAGCGCAAAGGTTTGATGAGGAGTTCACCCCTCCTGGGCTACGTCTCCTTCGTCTAGCTTCCAATGCTTGGGCCTCTCTATTATGCTAAAAATTACAATAAAAGTGTGTTTACGATGCTCAAATGCCTCTGAAACATGTCTCAATGAGTTCATAATTGACAAAACTACTAGAATTGACTCTTTTTCCACATAATTTGGATAAGAACTGAAGAAGTTATGATCTCTCCCAGTTCTCCCACAATTTGCTCAACAAATTCCCCTCTTCTAGCCACTAACTATCAAATTCGGCATGAAATCCACTAACTGGGCAAAAAGTTCACCATCTGGTGGGCCAAATTTTGTCGGCCAAATTTCAAATCACAATCAGCGAAGTCGGTGGGCTTAAGGGATGTGAACATGGCAGAAATATGCATTTTCGATTTCGCAGACCCGATGAAAGTATTAGTCAAAATAGATAATATTTCACATCCATGATATCGCAATAGGAGAAACCCATCACATTTCACAATCGGAGGAAAGCCAATGGTCTTGGATATGTGGGACTATGCAGTATTGCGATTGGCGATTGCGATTTATCGCATCACAACTCTACCCTACTCGGGGGCCAATTCTTTATCATGATCTACCTGTGACTTGTGATTGCGATATGTGGGGGCCAATGGCATCTTGCCACTTGGCTCCTCCACATTCATTGAAGGACCTTGTCACATCATCCAATCCTATAATGTAAGTAAGTCAAACTTGAACTTTGAATTTCTCTAACTTTTGCATACGAGCTCGTATTTAAAAAAATTCTGACACTTTGATTTTTGAGCTTAATTTTGAGAACCTGATAACTCCTCATCACTAGAAGCCTTTTGCACCCCAAAAGGACCACTTCAATTGTTTAGCAGGTGAGGGTACAGTTTCCTCACCTTCTCCTCTTCAATCCATTTGGCCTTTGATGGATTTGTACCTTTGAGATCCACTCGAAGATAATCAACATTTTGTCTCTTTGATGACCTCATTCTTCTGCCAAGTATGGTGTCTTGCTGAAGCTCATTAAGAAATTATGGGGAAAATTATTCAATTTATGGAATTTGTACACTTTCTCCTCAATATTCAATCAAAGGAGGCTCATACAACCTCAATTTTTCAACATTAACAACGGAATGAATTTTCATATATGAAGGAAAATCAAGCTTGAAAGAATTATTACCAATCTTTTCTAGAATTTTAAATGGACCATAACAGATTGGTTTCAACTTTTTACCTTCACCTTGAAACCTTTCCTTGCTAATGTAAATCAAAACTTCATCACCGACTTGAAACTAATGATCCACATGATGCTTATCATGCCTTGCCTTATACTTGCCTTGACTCTTTTCTAGTTATCCTTGAGCTGTTTGGTGAATCAACTGAATTTTCTCAATGGATTTCTTTCCTCTTTCTATGTCCATCTACAGCTACATCTTTCTCAAAGATGAAAAACAAAGGAGATTTAGGCAAATAACCAAGACATGCCTCAAAAGGCGAAGTTAGAGTAGAAGAGTTTTTTTCTCGGTTGTAAGCATGTTCAATATAATGCAATTGTTCATCCCACAACTTAGGATGTTTTCTGCAATATCCTCTTAGCAAATGAATAAATTTCATGTTAACCACTTTAGTTTGACCATCTCTTTGTGGATGGAAGGTTTTAGTTTTCTTCAACTTGTTGTCCATCAAGTTTTATAAATTTGACCAAAAATTCCCAACAAATCAAGAATCACGATCACTTACAATACAAGTAGGTAATCCAAAATGAACCCATACATTTTGAAAGAAAAGTTAATCTGTTTGTTTGGCTGTAATTTTTTGTTTTACAAGGCATTAATATGCACATCTTGTTGAAGCTATCCACAACAATGTACAAATAGTCATATCATTTTCTTGATAAAGGAAGACCTCCTACAAAATCCATATAAACACTATCCCATGGACTTGAAGGCACTAGAAGTGGTGTGTACAATCCTAGTTTTCTATTATAGGCTTATTGATTGCACATAATGAAAAACCTCTGATAAAATTTGACACACTTTCAACCATATGAGGCCAATAAAAATACCTATGAAGATTTTCCACCGTTTTACTTACACTGAAATGTCCAACAATAAGAGAAGTGTGTGCTTTCCTTGTGACATTTACTTTCTCTCCCTGTGGAACACAAATTTTTCCCAAATGATACAAAATATTATCATGTACATGGAAGTCTGATTCCTCAACTTGGTGGCCTTGACTCAAGTTTGAATATACCTCTTGAAAGTCAGCATCATGTGCCTATTGTTCAACATAAATTTTAGGAAAAATAGAATGATTCTTGAGTAAAATGGCTACATTAACAACTGGTCTAGAAAGCATATCAACAACTCTATTATTAATACCTTTTGTGTACCTGATTACCAAGTGGAATTGCTATAAGAATCCCATCCAACTAAAGTACCTTGATTATTGCGATTTTGTTTGAGATTGCAGATATTGCAAAGGCTGATGATCAATGTGAATTATGGTTTCTTTTCCCATTAAATAATGCTTCCATTTCTTCACACTTTGCACCAATTTGTAAAGCTCTTTATCATACGTGGAATAGTTAATGACAACACCATTAAAAATCTCAGAAAGAAATGAAATGGGCTTACCATGCTATAAAAGAACTGCACCCATGGCATAGTCACTTGCATCTGTTTGTATTTCAAATGGTTGTTTCAAATCTAGGAATGCTAAAATTGGGGCTAAATTGATGTTTTGTTTTAAAGCACCGAATGCTTTTTTTTGTTTTCCTCCCCACTGGAAGACAATATTCATGCTGGTCAAGGCATGTAGTGGAGCTTCTATGGAAGAGAAATTGACAATGAACTTCCTCTGGTGTTGCGCTTTTCCCAGAAAACTCCTTACTTTTGTGATTGATTTAGGTATTGTCCAATTCACAATGAACGAAACTTTAGAGGGATCAATATTCAACTCACCTCCTCCAACTATGTGGCCCAAATACACTAAGGAAGTTTTCCCGAATTCATATTTAGACATCTTCAGAAACAACTGTTCTTTTTTGAAGACATCCAACACTTTCCTCACATGCTTCACATGCTCTTCTCGTGATTTGTTGAATATCAAAATATCATCTAAATAGGAAATTACAAACTCATCAAGAAAGGATCTTAAAACATCATTCATAACTCTCATGAATGTAGCTGGACCGTTGCAAAGACTGAAAGGCATAACGAGCCACTCAAACAATCCCTGTTTGGTTTTAAAAGTAGTCTTCCAAAAATCCTGCTCATCTATTCTAACTTGATGATATCCACTTCTCAAGTCTAATTTAGTGAAATATTTTGCATTCTTCAATTGATCTAGGAAATCATCTATTCTGGGTAGTGGGTGTCGATTCTTTATGGTAATTTTATTCAAAGTTAGATAATCGAAATATGCGCTAGGTTCCATCTTTCTTGGGTGCCAAAACAATTGGTGAACCACATGGGGAAGTAGAGGGACAAATTACACCTTTATCTAACAATTCCTGGACTTGTTTCTTAATTTCTAAACTTTCCATAATTGACATTCAATACATACCGATATTTGGGAGTGGATAGTCTTGCTGTAGATGAATTTCATGTTGAATTCCCCTTTTTGGTGGAAATCCCTCTGATTCTTGAAACACATATCCATATTGATTAACCACATCAACCAATTCGGCTTTCAGCTTCATGTCACAACCTGCAAAGGATTCATGCTTTGTGTCATTCTTCTACTTGATCATAAGGAGCACGAGATTCTTGCCAGAAATAACTAGTCGTTTCATTTGCCCTGCACTTGCTAAAGACAGATTAAGCTTTCTATGATGGGATATCTCAATATACTCCAATACATCTTTGAAAAAATGATACTTGTTCTCAAATCTATGGAAAATGGCCTTTTTGTCATACATATACGGGCTTCCCAACACAACTCTAGAAATATCTAGTGGCACTACATCTAATTCGACTTCATCAACGAAATTGGCAATAATAGCAAACCTGGAAACACATTTCCTTGTGACCCGATTATTTTCATCCTTGGTTATCCAACCCAATGGATACGGTTTATGATGAGGCATTGTTTCCATATTCAACTTCTTAACCAAGTATGTAGAAATTAAGTTTTCCTGGGAATCACTATCAAACAACACATCAATCTTGGCATGTTTGGAAATAAATATGATATGGAACAACTCAATTATGTTTTCTTCATTTGAAGCATTATTGTATTTATTTGTTGTGTTGGTGCTTGCCATGACTTCCTCTTTTCTTGTTTTTCCATGGCTTTTCCTTTAGTGACTGTGGTTGCAATCTTTGTTTCATCACCTAAGTCGGAACCCAAGTCTTGTTGTACAACAACATTTGTCTTATGTTTCTCTATATTGTTAAATTTCTTTGGTCTTTATTAAGGATGAAGCTTCTAGCAATGTGCTTCATCATGGCCCTCTTTGGAACAACTCTTGGACATGGGTTTCTTCCATTCTTTCTTAATAGAAGAATTTTTATTTTCCTTTCCTTTAAATTTCCTTCCTTTTTCACCACTCTAGAGTGACTTCCTCTTACCTTCTTCTTGTACATTTTCCCTCTTGCTTCGAGGTGTGTAGCTTGAACACAAACCTCATCAATATTTATGGGATTAAACATAAGAATGGTGTGTTGAAGATAGTTATGAAAACCTCTTATGTATTTCAACAAAGTATCTTGTGATTGCAAGTCTACTCCTAGCATAAGAGCTCTTCTCCTAAACTCCTCAGTATACTCTTGCACATTTTGACCTTTTAACTGTCTGAAATTTTTCCAATTCATGATAGATTTTTACATATGAGCTAAAGGGTAGAATTGTCTTCTTATAGCAACAATGAAATCAGACCAAGTAATAGAGATATTACCATGTTTTTTTATCTCATATTGTGTCCTTGCTTCCCACCAAATGAGTGTTGCACCCTTCATTCTCAATGAAGCCAATTGAAATTTGATAACATCCTCTTGAAGGTTTTGAATTTTACAATACAACTTCAACTAACAAATCCAATTATCAAGATTATCTGCATTCACTTCACCATTATACATGGGAAACTCCTATTTAACATCAAGTTTTATAAAAGGTAATTTTGCAGCTCCTTTTGAAGAATGATGATGAGTATGCGTAAGGGTTGTATTAGTGGAAGAGTGTGAAGATGATTGTGAATTAGAGGATGAAGAAGATGATGGAGAGGGTGGAGGTTTGTATCCATTCCCATTACCTCCTTTTTCATTACCTCCTATTGAAGAGCATTCTCCTTTGGGGGGTTTGGAACTTTCTCCTTGCAACCTGCTATTCCTCTCTTCATAGAGGACCTTCACCATCTCTGTCATATCAAAGAAAATCTTTCTGAATGTCTTCTCATCTTGTGTCATGTTTGTATGTTCTCCTTCTTGAGACATGATCTCTGGGGTCTCCTATGCAACTTGAGGCTAAACTGGTGTTGGAGATTGTGGCAACCTTGCTCTTCTCCCCCTTGACCCAACTTCAGGGCTTCCAACCATCTTTCCTTCACCTCTTTTGAGTTTTAACCTTGTTTGCATGACATGAAAGTTGCAAACAATACTCCTTCTTTGCACAAGAAAATCTAGTAAGAAAAAACCAGTGCTCTGATACCAACTTGATCTGAAATGGAGCAGATTAGTAATTCTATTCTAATTCCCCATTCAGAATAAAACCCAATATGCTTATCATTTTCTTATCAAGTGCTTAAGGATTCACCATTTTTCTTAATTAACTAATTCCCATGAGAGTTTCTTATGTAAATGTTATAAACAATTTAACATAAAAGATATGTTGAACAAAAGCAAAAGAACAACAAAGAACATCAAAATACAACACACAACATAAATATTTGATGAGGAGTTCACCCCTCTTGGGCTACGTCTCTTTGGTCTAGCTTCCACTGCTTGGGCCTCTCTATTATGCTCAAAATTACAAGAAAAATGTGTTTACAATGCTCAAATGCCTCTGAAACTTGTCTCAATGAGTTTAGAATTGCCAAAACTACTAGAATTGACTCTTTTTGCATATAATTTAGATAAGAACTGAAGAAGTTATGACCTCTCCCAATTCTCCCGCAATTTTCTCAACAAATTCCCCTTGTTCGGCCACTAACCATCAAATTCGGCATGAAATCCACTAATTGGGTGAACATTTCACTGCGCGGTGGGCCATATTCTACTAACCAAATCACAAAATTGCAATTGGCGAAGTTTGGCTGGCTTAAGGTCTGTGAACATGGTGGAAATGTGTGATTGTGATTTGTCAGTCCCGACGGGAGTATTAGTCGGAACCAATAATATTTCGCATTCGTGATATCACAATCGACAGAACTCATCACATTTCACAATTGGTGGAAAACCAATGGTCGTGGATATGTGGGACTATGTAGTATTGTGATTTACAATTGTGATTTATCGCATCACAACCCTTCCTTTGCTTGGGGTCAATTCTGTAAATTCACTCCCTTCAACGATGTGTGATAGTGATTTATCGCATCACAACTCTTCCCTGCTCGGGGGCCGATTCTTTATCACGATTTTCCTACAACTTCCGATTGAGATATGTGGGGGCCAATGGTGGCTTGCCACTTGGTGCCTCCTCATTCACTGAAGGACCTTGCCACACCATCCAATCCTGCCATGTAAGCAAGTCAAACGTGAACTTTGACTTGCTCTAACTTCTACATACGAGCTCGGATTTGAGTGTCATTCACACCATTGGAATCAGAATGACGAGCTCTTCGATCTAAAGCCGAGTTTAAAAAAATCTGACACTTTTATTTTTGAGCATAATTTTGAGCACCTAATCAGTTATTAATGAATTGAAGTTATGTTTTGTTATTTTCTATGTTTTTGTTTATATCTATACTTCATTTTGTTCCTTCATGAATCTGGATTAGTGATATCAGAACAACCTTCTCTTTCTCTATTTTTATGTGCATGTCCCCAACATGGTCATGGTATAAGGAATTGGGAATTGAACTAGTTGAGCCATTGTAAGACCTTCCCCACTAGCACCAACAACCTCCTATGGTAGAAGAAAAGAAAGATGAGGGAGGAGGATATCATATCAAATTGTTGCTCAAATTGCCTCTCTTGGAACTCTTCCCAAGACACTATCACAGAATAGTGTTACCACTTGGGGAGCTATGTGGACAAGTACATATAGTGGACCACATTACAACAACAAAGGGACCAAGATGTGCATGATATCACAAATAGTTTTCATACTCTATGCACAAATTTGGGTATCAAATAATCCGAGCAACATTTGTAGCTCAAGTACCGCAGACTATAAGAATGTCCAAGTAAGATTACGTGTTGTCTTACCTCACCAATTTTACCCAAATAAGGGATGAGCTGGCTGGTGTGGGTGAGATCATTTCAGATAAAGACCTGGTGATTTTTTACCTGATGTGTTACACCAAATATTGGGAAACTTTTATGAATAAGATATGTGTGAGGGAGAACCTTCCAAATTAGGAGCGATTATGGGGTGTTTGTGTCCAAGAAGAAAATTGTAGACATAATCAATTAGGGCCTTGTGTCAAGATCGAAAATGAAGAGAACTTTTCTCTAGCTGGTAAATAGGCCAAGTCAAATGGAAATAAGAATAATGGTGGTGGTGAGCCAAGCTCCAAGGGATAAAATAAGAAGAAATATCTCAACAAGATCAAGCTCTTTTTGCGCCACTATTTTGGGCACTATGCTACTAAGTGCCCTAACTAGAAGAAAGGTTCCAAGAAGCTAGACCAAGTAGTAGCCTCTATAGATATAGATGAGTTCTCTTCTCACTTTGAGAAGGATTTCCAACTTATTGCTTGCATGGAAATATTAGTGCTTACCAATGTATTGTACATAGACAGTGGTGCATCCTCTCATTTGATAGGGAACAAGAGCTACTTCAACAAACTGACAGAGAAGGACATGCAGTTCCATATCAAGATGGGAGATCACGAGAGTTTCCAAGATGAGGGCATTGGTATAGTTACATTTGAGAGGGAATCAAGAAATCCTTTGTTTCTCAGATACGTCCTTCACATTCTAGGGCTCAAGAAGAAGCTCATTTCATTTTAAGTGTTGGAGGATATGAGATACTAGGTGACATTTAGATAGGGTAGGGATTTCATAAAACCCTCAGACTCCAATGTGGCCAAGAAGATTGGGGTTAGACAAAAGAACTTGTACATATTTCATTTTGTGATAGTTGCAACATTCACTAGTAGAGGGAGTTGTGAGTCAAGTAGGGAGCTTGGGGATTACGGCATGGACACATGGGTATCTAAACCATGGTACATTGAAAATTATCAAGGATATATCGATGAGGTTTCCACAGTGCAACATGGACCTTAGACTCCAATTTGGCTAAGAAGATTGGGATTAGATAAAAGAATCTATACATATTTCAGTTTGAGACAACCACAACATCAACTAGTAAGCAGAGTCGTGACTCAAGTAGGGAGCTTGGAGAGTTACATCATAGGAACATGGGGCACCTGAACCATGGCACACTAAAAATTCTCAAGGAGATAGTGATGGGGCTGGAACAATGCAGCGTGGACCTTAGATTTCAATATGGCCAAGAATATTGGGGTTAGACAGAAAAACTTGTACATATTGCAGTTTGAGACAACTGCAATATTCACAGGAAAAGGTATCCATGACTTAGGTAGGGAGTTTGGGGATTTATGGAATCAGAACATGTGACATATGAACCATGGTTCAGTGAAAATTCTCAAGGAGATAGCAACGGGGCTGCCACAATGAAGCTTGGACCGACATGAGGTGTGCAAGGGCTGTACACTTGTAAAGTATTCCAAAACCTATTTTGCTAGCAGAGATAATATGGCTCAGGTCATCTTGAACATTTTTCATTTAGATGTTTGCGGTCCCTTATCTTTAATATCCATCATGGGGAATAAGTACTATATCACCTTCATAGAGGGCCACTCGAGAAAGACTTGGATATTCTTCATGGAGAAAAAGAAAAAAGTATTCACAAAATTTCAGGAGTTTAAGGCCTTATTTGAAAACTAGACTAGCAAGAAAATCAAGGCGTGAGGTCACATAATAGTGGGAAGTACACCTCAATGCATTCAAGGAGTTTTGTGCCAAGGAGGGAATTAGGAGGGAGTTGACCACAACATCTAACCCTTTTAAAAATGGGTGGCAACGCACTAAAATAGGGCCATAGTTGGAGCATCCAAAGCCATATTGTATGACTAGGGGCTATCTAAGTTTCTTTTAGCTAAGTCATGCAATGCAACAATTTTCTTGTAGAACCAAAGTTGGTGTTTCCTGGGTATATCCTATTGTTTTATGTGTTGCAAGTGTTTTTCTTCAGTTTTTATTTACTTCTATTGTGCTTGTTAGGGATAGAAAATTCATTAGTATTTTTTATTTAAGTTTAAGAACAATAATTTAGTTGTATTTTTGCTTGCATACTTAGAAAATCATAAATAAATTACTAGGTTTTAAGGAAATCTAACATAGAGATAATAGGAGGTCATTTGAAATATGTAATGGAGATTGAGAGGTTGAAAAATGATGTGGCCAAGTCGTGAAAAAAGGCTAAATGTTTAGAGAAGGCAATATCCTTGACTAAGCATCAAAATTAATTTTTCCATATGGGAAAGGTAGAGAAGTTCAAGAAGTAGGAGGAAACCATGACTATTCACAGGTTGACCACTAGAGTCAAACAAATAAAGCATAAGTATTACTTGTTCCATTTTTCCCATATGATGAAGAAATATTTCCTCCCTTCTCCCTTGTATTCTATCTATTTGAAAGTACAATTTTTAATTTCCTTCTCTTTCCATATAAGAACCATAGAAATAAGAAATTTGGATCACATCATGATTCCTGATAAATTTATACAAGAATTCTCAAGAAATAATTAGGACGATCAAAATTTGTTGTGTGAATTTTATCAATGTCAATTTGTGATGACTAGATTTTATGATTTGGATCCAAATATGTTCATAGATGATGTTCAAATATGGGTATTCATATAATTCAAGAAGAATGACTCTCTTTTTTAGAATTTATAGAACATAATGGCAATATATATATATTAGGGGGTCTCCCAAACCTACGAAGTTGTTTGTAAAAAGGACTAAGATGGTCCAAATTCAAATATTTATTTCTAACTTAATTGATTCCTAAGGCCTAAGTATTTCTACCTATGAATAATGAGTAACCATGAATAGATTAGAGATTTTATGGTTCCTTCAAAAAAATAAGTCTCTATCTCCAAGACTGAGAAGAAAAGAACCCTTCACTAATGCCAAATTTGAAGTTTCATTTGAATAATTCAAGAAATATTTTAATTGTTTAAATGTAGAGGGCATTGACAAGATTATACTCAAGTTTCATATCCCTATCTTATGGAGCCTTACTAAAGAAGAAGAAAAAGAGGGAAATTATTTGAGCAGATTAATTTAGGAGTTAGGTATTATAGAATCAAAGAGGAAGTCCAACCTTCATTCGATTAAAGTACCATATGTTCAAAGGCCTTTCTATTTAATTCTTTGGACCCAGAGGTGTACATGGGATTGCATGGGGACATGCAATATCTTTGGTTGGGAGAAGATGATGGGATCTAACAATGAAATCATTTTATTAGTTTTTTAACATAATTTATATCTCTTTTGCCCCGCCTTTCTAGAACTTTCCTTTGCTTTTAGTATTCAAAGGACATTTTTGGCATAATTTATCTTTGGCTTGCATTTTTCCACATTTCATTTATTATTTGATAGTAAGTAGGCATAAATATGTATTTATGACTACCTGCAAATGTGTTGCAAACTCCTTGAATAGATATACTACAAATCTATTGATCCGTGTGAATATTGGTGGCCACCCACCTATTCCACTTGGATCCCCACCATTGTTTCTTTCAGTTTCCTTAATTGTACCACAATTTACTATTTTTGGTAGTTTTTCAGGTCCTGAAGTTCTGAAGCCTTCTTGAGGCCATAAACGATGTATTTTTGGAAAATGAGCAAGTCAATAGCCTATATCAAAGGTTTGCAATAAAAAATTGTAGTTGCATAGATATTTCCATCCATGTATTGTATGCATCAAATGAAGATCGTATGCCAAAGTTACGACCCTAGGAAGTTGATGTACAGATTTAGCCCAACGCGGCCCACAAACTTTTGGCGCTTCATCTCTTAGGGTTATTTTGTTAGATGTTTAAGGTTTTCCATTATTTCTCAATAATAAATAGGCCTTTGAACCTCATTGCATCACAATTCATAAGGCATGTAGCTACCACATCTCTTCTCAGAGATAAGATACCATCACCTCAGCTAGTTTATTTCCATTATGCATTGTAAACAATTTTCAATACTTTGTTATTAATGAATTGAAGTTCTGTTTTGTCGTATCTCTGTGTTTTTGTTTATATCTATACTTCATTTAGTTCCTTCATAAATTTGGATCAGTGGCATTAGAGAGGCCTCCTTTTTCTATGTTTTTATGTGCATGTCCCCAACGTGGTCAGGGTATAAGGAATTAGGACTTGAACTGGTTGAGCCTTTGCAAGACTGTCCCCACCGACACCAACAACCTCCTATGGCGGAAGAAAAGAAAGATGAGGGAGGAGGATATCATATCAAACTATTGCTCAAACTCCCTCTCTTGGAACTCTTTCCGAGACATTGTCAAGGAATAATATTACCCCATGGAGAGGTATGAGGACAAGTACATATAGTGGCCCACATTACGACATCAAAGGGACCAAGATGTGCATGATCTCACAAATATTTTTCATACTCTACGCACAAAGTTGGGTATCAAAGAATCTAAGTAGCATTTGGAGCTCAAATACCATGATTGTCTACACAAATACATTCAGGAAGAAATGGAGTTCCTAGACATATCCTCACTTGGTGTAGTGTACTGATACACTACCAATATTAAACACAAATTTAAATAATAGTAGCGTGAATTTAGATCTGCGAATTAGAAGCAAGGAAAGAGCACCCCCAAACTGTAGAACGAAGGAAAAATCCAAGGTGGAGCGACCCAGGACAACCCTTCGAAGCCACAAGAAATGAATGGAACCATGAAGATGATGAAGGATAGGGGGAAGTGATGTGAGTTACACAAGAGCCCCACTCACAACATAAATGAGTGTCGCACTAAGCAGTCATTGGTGGGTGAGCTGAAAGATTCAGATTCTGATGCATGTTCTAATTTTGAGCTAGAACCTGACAAGGGGAGCGACAGGGGGGAGTAGATTATTGACGCATAACACAATGCCACCATTACCACGTCCAAAGTCCAGGAGATTGAGCTCGAAGGTCCAGAAGAGGGGGAGCATCTCTTCCACTCACAAATGTGGGTGAACGGTTCTCCAATACAGTTCATTTTTGATAGTGGGAGCCAAAAGAGCCTCATTTTAGTAGAGGTCGTGAAGCAGTTGGGCCTACCGACCACACCACACTTGCAATTGTACACCATCGTGTGGCTCCACGGATGAGGCGCTATGTGATATTACTCCTCTTGAAGTTTGTGATATGCTATTATACCAACCATACTTATGGAAGCATCATGTTGTGTAGTAGTCTAGACCTCACATTGTTATTATTACTTTGGGCAATAAGTTATACAGGTTACCAGAGTTAGCCCTGCCTATTGCCATGCCTTTTATCTTTGCTAAGCAATGTAGTAAAATCATCTCCTAGATTGGGAAATTTGTTTTCTTTCTTATTCACTCTCAAATAAAGGGGAAGATAGTGGCCACATTCATGTTCCCCAGGAAGGATTCCCCCATGCAGTTGAAGCATGTGGATAAGGTCATGGAAGAATACAAGGACATATTCTCCTCACACATAGAGGTACCCTTCCACTGTCAGGTTAAGCATTTGATCGGTTTGAATCTCAGAGCGCATCTACCCAATGGGTCGTTATATCATTGCTCCATTCTAGAAAATGAAGAAATTGAGTAGAAGATCTAGTAGTTGCTACAAAAAGGGCACATCTGGCCAATTTCCTCACCTTGTAGGTGCCAAATTGTACTTGTATAGAAGAATATGGAACTTGCAGACTCTGCATTGATTATTGGGCACTAAAAAAAATCATTGTTGGGAAGAAGTATCTAATCCAATGGATTCATGACCTTCTTGACCATGTCAAGGGGGCCACGTATTTCAAAAAGATCAATTTGAAGTCTGGATATCACTAGGTGCTAATAGAAACCACATATGTATGAAAGACTGCCTTCAAATATAAAGAGGGCCTTTTTGAGTGGTTGGTGATGCCTTTTGGGTTGAAAAATGACCTTGCAACAATAATGAGGCTCACATATGACATATTTCCATGCTTCACCAATTCTTTCATGGTTGTATATCTGGAAAACATACTCATCTTTAATGAGAGTTGGGAAGATCACCTACATCACAATCAGTAGGTCCTTCAAACCCTACGACAACACAACTATGTGCCAACTTCAAGAAATTCACATTTGGCATGATCTAGGTCCAATATCTAGGCTACATCATTGATGACCGAGGTGTGCATGTGGACCCATCTAAGATCCAAGTCATTCAGAATAGACCAGCCCTAACCACTCTAATAGAGCTTCGTAGCTTTTTGTGCCTTTCGAAATTTTATTAGAGATTTTTGTTGGGATTCTCTCATATCACTTGGTATTTGAGTCAGGTTACAAGGGCAGAGTGAAAGCAAAGTTTTTCTGGTTCAAGTCCCAACAGAAGGTGTTCATT
Source organism: Pinus taeda (assembly GCA_000404065.3). Classification (NCBI taxonomy): domain Eukaryota; kingdom Viridiplantae; phylum Streptophyta; class Pinopsida; order Pinales; family Pinaceae; genus Pinus; species Pinus taeda. Next base: position 46,889 of record APFE030378109.1, on the reverse strand, counting down.
GAGCTAAAGCACTGTGTTTTCTCTACACCTGTACTCACATTGCCAGACCTATAGAAACCATTTTAAATTGAGATAAACACCTCTAAATATTCTATTGGTGTAGTTTTCACCCAAAAGGGGCATCTAGTGGCCTATCACAGTGAGACACTTTCTGATACAATTCACAAATACCCCACCTATGATAAAGAGACATATTACATTGTGAAGACGTGTCGACAATGGAAATTGCATTCAGTTTATCTAGACACAGGGGAAGTTGTAGAATGATCGATATTAGAAGTAGTCTACATATATGCAACAATTTCACTTGAACATTAAATGCAAGAAGGCCAACAATAATTATGTCACAGATTGCCTCAGTCAGACCTGAGTTGTAGCACTGACTATTGTTCTCAACTCTTTTGGCCACAAGACCTCCATATGGCCACAATTATACAAAAATAATCCAGAGTTCACCACCACATACCAAATTCTAGTGGATGGAAATCACGTTCCATATTTCCATCTCCATGATGCATTATTTTGCTACTTGGTCCACCTTTGTGTTCCTTCAAGTGAGCATGCCAAGATGATTTGGGAGGCACACTATATTTGGGTCATGGGAAACTTTGGTGTGGAAAAAACTGTGGTCGTACTACAAAAGTATTTTTATTAGCCAAAACTCTTACAAGGCATTTGAAAATATACCAGATTCCACACTACCTCTGCCATCACCGATCCAACCATCAAGAAGAAATGCATGTACACTCCTCTACCTACTCCCATCTAGCACTGGGAATATATCTCCATGGACTATCTATCGAACCCCCCTTCTGCTAAGAATGGTAGTGATTGTGTATTTGTGGTCATGGACAAATTTTCTAAGATGACTATAATGGTGGCTTACAATAAGAGCATCACAACAAAGGACACGACCAAACCCTTCTTTGAACAAGCATGGGTACATTTTGGAATCTTGTAGACCATTATATTATATTGGGATAGTTGGTTCTTAAGCACATTTTGGTCAAGCCTATGGAAATTATTGGACATTAAGTTCAAGAAGTCTTCCATCCCCATACTAATGGCCAGACATAGGTTTTCAACAAAATGATAGTGCACATACAACAGATGTACGAATCCAAGCATCCACAAACCCAATATGAGATCCTTTCATATGTGCAACACAATTATAACAAATCTCTCCATAGCTTGACTGGTTGCAGACCTTTTCAAGTGGGTCTGGGTTTTCAACCATTGTGTCTGATTGATGTTGCCATGCCTCATTTGACTACATAGATAGAATCCACACATGTACAGTCTGACGCTGATAAAGAAACCTGGTTTATTGAATGCATCCAACAAATTCACTAGAAGGTACATGACATCTTGGATAAGTGAAATTCCAAGTACAAGCAACAACATGATCAACATCATGTACCACACAAGTTTCATGTGCGCAACAAATTTTGGTTACATTTGTGAAAAGAAAACCTTACTGGAGCCCATCAAATTCTTATACCACTATAATCTGGGCCTTACAGCATCACCAAGGATGTGGGGGACAATTATTTTGAGCTTAGCATTTCCCCATTCCTTGCCCTACACCCAGTGTTCAATGTGAACTGCCTTTGGCCATACTTTCGAGCATTACGGGACACATTAGACATTGCAGAACAACTCACCCCAATAGAGTTAAACTCTGAATGCATGGAATAGGTCACAACTGATTGGATCATGGAGACACATATCATGAACATTCACTAGAAAATGATCCAACTGTATCAAGTTATCAAAGTTGACCAACTCCTGCACCAAGGCAAGTGGCTCATGAGGGACCAAGTTTAGCTTAAGTTTCCCCATATGATGGAGGTACTCAACACAATGGGGACCATTCATTCATAAGGGGGGGAGGACTGATTAGATGGATATTGGTGGCCACCTGCCTATTCCACTTGGACCCCCACCATTTTTTCTTTTAGTTTCCTTAATTGTAGCATAGTTTATTATTTTTGGTAGTTTTTTGGTCCTAAACGTCCACAGTCGTTTTGAGGTTCTAAACGAATTTTTTTTGGATAAGTCATAGTCCTTGAATAAATATCTCTAAAAAGGTATCACATGCGTCAAAAAAAGATCATATGCCAAAGTAATGATCTCGGGAAGTTGATGTACCAATTTACCCGAACGAGGCCCACAAACGTTTGGTGATTCATATCCTAGGGTTAGGTTTTAGGAGGTTTAGGGTTTTCCATTATTTCTCAATAATAAATAGGCCTTCAAGCCTCATTGTAATAGAGTGTAGAAGGCATGTAGCCACCACATCTCTTCTCAGAGATAAGATACCATGGCCTTGATCTAGTTTATTTCCATTTTTCACGTAAACAGTTTTCAATACTTTGTTAATAATGAATTGAAGTTTTTGTTTTCAATGTATCTCTATGTTTTTGTTTATATCTTTATTTAATTTTGTTCTTTCATAAATTTGGATAAATGGTATTACAACGATATTCTCTTTTTCTATTTTCTTTTCATGTCCCCAATGAGGTCGAGGTATAAGGAGTTGTGACTTGAACTGGTTGATCCTTTTCAAGACCATCCCTGCCAACACTAATGACCTCATATGATGAAAGAAAATAAAGATGAGGGAACATGAGATCCTATCAAATTGTTGCTTGAAGAAGCCCTTGAGCAAAAAAAAATATGATGGAAATCCTTGCCTAAATCCTTTAGCAGATGCACACCGATGATGCATCTTCATCCATCAGTCATTTCGGAGGTGTCGTCGTCTTCAAGGTATAAGTGAACTTCAATATCCCTACATTCGAATGTGAAATAGAAATAGATGTTGTAGATAAATATTTTAATCTGTTAGAAGGTTATTTTTTGGTCTTAAGCTTCTCTGATAGGGATAATATTACTATGGCACTGCTTAAGTCTGCCCCCCATGTTAAGGACTGGTGGGAAACTTATTGTGAAAAAAGAGTCGAGGAACCCTTTCTACTGACAACCACGCCCTCTTGTAACTCTTTCTAAGATGTTGTTAAGGAAAAATATTACCCCATGGCGAGCTATGATGACAAGTACATATAGTGGACCACACTACGAAAACAAAGGGACCAAGATGTGCATGAGATTAGAAATATTTTTCATACTACAGACAAAGTTGGGTATCAAAGACTCTTAGTGACATCTGGTGCTCAAGTACTGTGATTGTTTGCACAAATACATTCAGGAAGAAATGGATTTCCTGGACATCTCCTTTCTTGGTGCAAGATACTGTTATTTTTCCAAGATTGAACAAAAAATTAAACAAAACAAGTATGACATTGGATCTATGAGTCAAAAGCATGGCAAGAGTTACCCCTAGCCATAGAAAAATGGATAGAGCCAAGGTGGAGTGACCTAGGACAACCCATTGAAGTTGTAAGAAAAAATGGCTCCATGAAGATGGAGAAGGACACATGAAAGTGGTGTGAGTTATACAAGAGCCCCACTCACAACACAAATGGGTGTCGCACCAAGCAGTCATTGGTGTTCGAGCTGAAAGCTTAAAATTCTGATGCATGTTTTGATTTTGTGCTAGAAATGGACAAGGAGAATGACCAAGATAAGCATATTATTGATGCAAAAGCTAGTGCAATCATTGCCACCACCAAGGTATAGAATATTGATCCCAAAGATATGGAGGAGGGGGAGTGTCTCTTCCACTCACATATGTGGGTGAAGGGTTCTTTGTTGCAATTCATTGTCGACAATGGAAGAAAAAAGAACCTCATTCAAGTATAGGTCATGAAGTGAATGGGCCTAGTGTTTCCTTCCCTGCAACATCAAGCTCTTCATGGATGAGGTACTATGTGATTTTTCTTCTCTTGAAGTTTGTGATGTGTTATTATGCCAACCATACTTGTGGAAGCATCATGTTGTGTATGAGACCAGACCTTGCATTATTATTGTTACTTTGCACAATAAGTTATACATGATACCAGAGGTAACCTTGTCTACTGCCATCTCTTTAATCTTTGCTAAGAAATTTAGTAAGATCAGCTTCCAGATCATGAAATTTTTTTTCTTTCCAATTTTTTTTCAAAGAAAGGAGAAGATAGTGGCCACATCCATGGCCCCTAAGAAGGATTCCCCCACGCAGTAGAAGTAGGTGGATAAGGGCATGGAAGAATACAGGGACATATTCTCCTCACCCACAGGGGTACCCTTGCACTGTTAGGTTAAGAATTTGATCTATCTAACTACAGGAGAAAATATACCGAATGGGCTGATATACTACCACTCCATTCTAGAAAAAGAATAAATTAGGTAGTAGATCCAAGAGTTTCTACAAAATGGGCACATATAGTTCCTCACCATGTACGAGTCTGATTGTACTTGTACAAAAGAATGATGGAACTTGGAGACTTTGCACTAATTATTGGACACCAAACAAAATCATTGTCAAGAACAGGTATCCAATCACATGGATTGATGACTTTCTTGACCAACTCAATGGGGCCAAGTATTTCAACAAGATTGAGTTGAAGCTTGGATATAACTAGGTGCTGATAGAACCAACAAATCTATGGAAGACTACTTTAAAATCCAAGGAGGGCCTTTTTGAGTGGTTCGTCATGCCTTTCGAGTTGAAAAATTCCCCTGTAACTTTCATGAGGCTGATGGATGACATATTGCATCTTTTCACAAACTCGTTCATGGTTGTATATCTAAACAACATCCTCATCCTAGTAATATTTGGGAAGACAACCTCAAACATATTCAAAAAGTCCTTCAAACCCTGTGGTAACACAAACTATGTGCCAAGTTGGAGAAATTCACATTTGGCATGATCCAGGTCCAATATTTGGGCTATATCATTGATGTGCAAGGCATTCATGTTGATTCAGCTAAGATCCAAGTCATTTAGGATTGGTCAACCCTAACCACTCTAGCATAGCTTCATAGCTTTTTGGGCCTTTCCAATTTTTATCAGATGTTCATGTTGGGATTCTCTCATATCACCTAGCCTCTTAGTCAAGTTACCAAGGGCGAAGAAAAATAATTTCTTTTCTAGTTTGAGTCCCAATAGAAGGCACGCATTGATTTAAATACCTTTGTTATACACCTTTACTCACATTTCCAGACCTATAAAAACCTTTTGAAATTGAGACAAACAACTTCGACTATACTATTGGTGAAATTCTCACCCAGTAGGGGCATCTGATGGCATATCACAATGAGACACTTTTCGATACAATTTAGAAATACCTCATCTATGATAAAGAGATGTATTCCATTGTGTAGTCATGTCGATAATGGAAACATTACATTCTAGGGAAGGAGAGGGTCATCCACACATATCCCCAACCTCTTGCTTTATTCAAACACAATGGAAGTTGCAGAATGATCGACATCATAAGTTGTCTACATATCTACAATAATACCACTTGAACATTAAATACAAGAAGGGTAAAACCAATCATGTTGCATGTTTCCTATTCAGTCCCTAGTTGCATTACTGAGTACTATTCTCAACTCTTATGGCCATGACACCTCTGGATGGCCAAAATTACACAAAAATGATCCAGGAGTTCGCCACCACATACCAGATTCTAGTGGTTGGCAAGAAAGTTTTGGATTTCCATCTCTAGGACACATTATTATTCTACTTGGTCCAACTTTGTGTTCCTTCAAACAAGCATGCCAAGCTTATTTGGTAGGCACACTATAATCGGTTCACAAGGCACTTTTATTTGGAGAAAATTGTGGCCGTACTACACAAGTATTTTTATTGGCCAAAAATCTAACAATATGTTGAAAAATATATTTGATCCTGCACTTCCTATGCCATCACCAAGATAACCATTAAGAAGAAAGGCTTATACACTCCTCTACCAACTCCCAGCCAACCCTGGGAATTTATCTCCATGTACTATCTGTCAGGTCTCCCTTCTACCAAGCATGGTAATGACAATGCATTTGTGGTTGTGGACAAATTTTCTAGGAGAACTATATTGGTGGGTTGCAAGAAGTGTATCACAACAGAGGACACTACCAAAATATTCTTTAAACGAGTATGGATATGTTTTGGAATCACACAAACCATTATATTAGATCAAGATAGCAAGTTCCTAAGCACATTCAGGTCAATCCTATGGAAATTGTTGGACATTAAGCTCACAAATTTGACTGCATTCCATCCTCAAACTGATGGCCAGACAAAGGTTGTCAAGAGGATTATAGTGCACATACTACGAATGTACAACTCAAAGTATCCATGAACCTAGGATGAGAGCCTTCCTTATGTGTAGCACAGTTATAATAGAGATCTCCATAGCTCAACTTGATGCACTCCTTCTCAAATTGCTATAGGTTTTCAACCATTATGTTTGATTGATGTTGTCATGCCTCATGCGAATACACACAAAAAATCCACACATGTATAGTCTCATACTGATAAAGCAACTTGGTTTATTGAATGCATCCAACACATCTACGAGAATGTATATGACATCTTGGATAAGTCCAATGCCAATTACAAATAGTGGCATGATCAACATCAGGTGCCACATAAGTTTCAGGTGGGCGACAAAGTTTGGTTGCATTTACAGACAGAACTTCTTACTAGAGCTTGTCAGAAGATCAGGCAACTCTGATATGGGCCTCACACTGTCACCAAGGATGTGGGAGACAATGCTTTTGAGCTAAAAATTCCCCCATTCCTTGGCCTGCGGCTAGTGTTCAATGTGGACCACATTCAACCATACTTTCCACCATTACTGGACACATTAGATATTGCAAAATAACTCACACCAATAGAGCTAAACCCATACTGCATGGAATGGGCCACAATTGGTTTAATCATGTACATGTAGATCAAGGACAATAACCAACAGAAGATCCAACTATATCAGGCTGTCAAAGTTGGCCAACTTCTACACCAAGCCAAGTGTCTCACCAGGGACCAATTTCAACAGAGGTTTCCCCATCTCATGTAGGCACTGAACGTAATGGAAAACATTGATTCTTAATGGGAGAGGACCAATCTAGGTGGATATTGGTGGCCACTCGCCTATTCCACTTGGACCCCCAACATTATTTCTTTCAATTTCCTTAATTGTAGAATAATGTACTATTTTGTAAGGTTTTTAAGTCCTAAACTTCCAGAGTCGTTTTGAAGTCCTAAACAACATTTTTTTGGAAAATGGATAAATTGATGAACAATGATAAGGGTTTGACGTTGAAATTTGTAGTCCTTAGATATATATTTCTAACAAGGTATCATCCATGTCAAATAGATATCGTATGCCAAAGTTACGACACCAGGAAGTTGATGTACTAATTTACCCCAATGGGGACCACAAACTTTTGGATCTTCATGTCCTAGGGTTAGATTTTTGGATTTTTAGGTTTTTCATAGTTTATCAATACTAAATATGCCTTCTAGCCTCATTTTAACACAGTTCAAAAGGCATCTAACCACCACATATGTTGTCTTAATGGGGCCTGACCCAGGTTCAGCGTTATTCGCGCCAACCAACAAAACCATAATTGTTGGCCCTTACAGAAATAACCTGCGTAGCATAGGCTGTAGTCTCACCCAAAGCAGTATTGGGGGATGACAAAACTTGGTTTCTGCATCCAGAGGTCTGTGTGATAGGTTCCTACATTCCTTATGGCTTAGATCTACTTTCGCACACCCTTAACCCCTCCGAATAGACAATTATTGTAAATGCACTTAAACAACTTCCAGATCTTCACGAAGGTTCGTAATTAGTCTTAACATACATAAATATAACAGATCTATTATTTTCACGCAAAAAATAAGCATTAATTTATATAAATCATAACATAGAGCGAAGTTATAGATACTTGTAGAAATAAGAAATAATACACAAATGCATCCAAATTGGCTAAAAGTATCTTTATTAAGTATAATTGTTCAAGTACAGACTTCTTTTCCCCGCTCACTTAGCATGTGGACTTACCAAGGTCTCTGCGCACTCAGCTGCATGAGCCTTTCCCTCTTACCTAAGTACAAGAAACAAACCTTTCCTGCCTTATCTCCTTGCCCTTACCAAAATTCTTATCAAAACGTTACCTTTCTAGACTTGCTATGACCCATCTATATAAAGCATTTTTTTTACAATACCATGGTTTGCAGACCATGGGCGGGTCTCAAAACTCTTTATCACTTACCCTCTTAAGGGAATAAAGCCTCTTTGACTCATACTAGCTTTGCGCTCCGCCTCCACATTTCATGGACTTTACTCTTTATACAAAAAGATATTAAAATTTACTCAGAATTTGACCAAACTTGACCCTAGGGACCCTATCCCAACAGGCCCCCAACACAAATTGGGTGACTCTCCCTCAAGTCACTCAACTGGCGTAGCAATATTTTTCTGGAGTTCACAAAACTCCATCTTCAGCACCTACAAGTTAGCAGTACCCCGCGTTGTGGCCTATTGTACTTCTTCGACCAACTTCTTTGTAGTAGGGCATTCCACTGGGAGGTCTATCATCCTTTGCATCTACTGGATGGTCTTCAACTTCTCTTGAATTGAAAGAGTTATCCGGCTTGCTTTCCCCATCCATGGCTATATCCTTGCCCTTAATATGGCCTCTTTATGTTACAAATATTCAATCATTGTCTACAGTTATTGTCCTTCCTATAGCCGAGAGAAGCACTAGACTGGCACCAAAGTGCACGCAGTTGACCTAATTTCATCAAATTGTTGTTGCTTCTCCCTTATATCTATACCAATCTTCTGTAGAGTGGGGTCCTCCTGTAGATATGTCCAAAGTACCATGTCTTGCTCGAAGAGATCTGTACAGTCCTTGACTGTTGTGTCCAAAGTGGCCATTCCCTATTTAATTACTTCTCTACATTGTTCCCAAACTTCTGGCGGAGTGGTCAGCTACAAATATTGGCTTATTGGGGCTTAACCTAGGTTCAGAGTTAATTTAGCCAAACAAATCCTGGTACTACTGGCCCTTTCGGCAACAGTCTGCAGAGCGTGGACTGAGGTCTCACTCGAAGTAGTATGGGAGGATGCTAGAACTAGGTTTCCACACCCTGGAGATGTCTGATGAGTTCCACTGGTCTGTGGTTTGACCCTGGGTGCAAGTCGCTTAGCGCACTTTCCCGAACCTCACAGCCTGATATACTGCCTTCACAAAGCCCTAATCGGGGGCCAAACGCTGCTCTTCTACATTATTACCCAAGTCCTTATTGTTATTCCAATGTTAGTTGATTATTTTAGCCTCCTTGTGTGCTTTAAGTTATACTTGACAACATAAACCATTCATATGGGTGCACGCAGTAAATAAATAGTATATTTGTAAATTATATCAAATATGCATTAACCCAAGAACATATACACAAAATTATGATAAAGCTTCTCTTTATTAAATCCTTCTTTGGTTACAGACTCAACTCCACCCTGCGTACTCAGCTGCAGGGGTCCGTGCACTCAGCTACAGACTATTAGGCCTCTGCGCACTCAGTTGCAGAGCCTTTTCCTACTCTACAACCCAAAGACACACTTCACTTAGTCTCTTAGACTCTCTTCCTACCTCTCTCTTCTCCACTTCTTCTACACTTAGAGCCTCACTCTATTTATACAATCCCATGGTCGGCAGACTATGGGTAGGTCTATCCAGCCGACATTACATTACAAAACTAGGGTGGACAACCCTGTGACTCTATCATACATTTCATGCTCTGCACCTGCAATTCTTGGAGCTTTACAACAATATTGGGTCAAAACCTAGGCCTTGAGCCCCAAAACATGCCTTGGGGGTGATTCTATGCCCAACATGCCCCCAACACAAACATCATGACTCACCCTCGATTCACTCTGTCGGTGCGGCGATCTTTGCATGGAATCCCTCCAATGGTTCTCAAACTATGTAGAGGTCAACAACGCATTAAGTTGTTGCTTGCTGGATTTGCTGCATGCGTTGTTCTAAGACCTCTGTGTCTAGGGTGCATCTCTACATCAATGTGTGCATCCCTTGTATGTGTGTGAGCTTTCCTTCAATGTCCTCTGTGATAGTGAAGGCTTCATCGATCTAAGGCTAGACGCGTGCTTTTAGAACAACCTCCTTATGTCGTGCTCTGTCTACCTGCTCCTTCGGTGCTTTAGCCTGCTGCATCCTCAAAAGTCGTTGGGTGAGGACCACTGTCTGTGCAGTTCCTCAAACACTGTCATATTGTTGTTGGAGTTCTCGCACTTCTGTCTCTAAGAACTGGATGTTGGGGTCCTCCTACAAAGTGGTGAGGACCTCAAGTGATTCTTCCAACATGTTGGTGCAGTCACGCACTACACCTCCAATTTCCTCCAATCCCGCTGTGATAGCGCTATTTCGTTGTTCTCTGACTTACAGGGGAGTGGATGGTTGCACATTTAACTACATCTCGACGATCTGAAGGTTCAGCTCCAGCTGAACCTTTGGCATTTCTTCCCTGGCCTCGCGGACTCCTGCTACTAACCTATGGATCTGCACCTCCGCTGGTGGATCTGCTATGATGGCTAGCTCTGGGATGCTTTGGCAAGCGTTGCCTATAACCTGCACCAGCTATTGATTTTGCGACACCAATTTGTCATGCTACAAGCTGAGTTGTTCCATATTTATCTTCTTCATGTTGAGGACTTGGAGCATGCGACTCTCCCTAGCATGCAACTCTTCTATTATCCCATCCTGCAATAGATATAATGTCTCGTGCAGAAGGGCAGCTAGATTAACACCTAGATCTTTCATTGTGCTAGCCGAAAACTTGTCAGCCTCTTTTGATGTCACTAGCTCCCCTTCTGGCAACACGATTGTGTTTGTCATCTACGCACACACCATCTACTCTACTGTCGTGGATCCGACTGCGAGGGTACAAACCTAAGGGGGGCACGCCTGTAATTCTTGCAACTACACTCTGAGGGCCCCCGACACAATCTGGTTCTCCTGCATGAAATCTTGGAGAGCCTCGTTTGTGACATTGCGCACCTTCTCGCCGATGTCATGCAGATCACCCTCAATTAAGGTGATTGGGTCAATGGACAATTTTGATGCCTTGACCTTCTTCCTCAATCTTTCTCACTCTACTGGGTGTTGGTGCCTCAATTGTGTGGACATGGCTCGTGTATCGACACCTACTTCCTCTGTTTCTGCTTCCTTGGTTGCCTGCCCTTGCAAAGGCATTGTTTGGCCCTTGGCCATCTTCATGGCTGCTTCCTTTGATGTGACTACTATTTCTTCCTTTTCTTGCTCGGCTACCTTTTGTCCTGCTTCCTACACTGCCCGCACTTTGGCTGCTGCTGTTTTCTTCCGCCTTTTCTCAGCCAATCGTGTGATGTGCAGCTTGGCATCGTCTTTCTTCTTCTACGCTGCCGACCTCTCAAGTTCTGTAATGTCTGGGGCACCCCATTTTGGAGGCCATGCATCCTAGACAGTGAAAATGGCATCATCAGTGACTACAAAGGGTAGCTTTGTGCACTTCTTTGTCGAATCCTTGCGCGCCTTGATATATATGTTTTGCATGTCTCCCTTGAATTCTGTAAAACTCTGCAGACTGTTGTACACTGTGGACAACAAGTGCAGTTTACAGTTGATCCACATTTGGATGTTCATCTCCATGAGCTTCCAAAAGATCTTTTTGTCGTGTATCGTTGTAGCATCCTTCGTGGCCCAGAGTGAAGTGTACTTTGCGGCCTCCGGTAATTCTCTGTCAATTATGGGGAATTGAATGTCCTTCGACAATTCCCCTGCTATGAGCACTATGGAAATCAACATCCATGCATAGTGGAAGGTTTTACCCTGCTCCTGGGCTTTGTGACAATTCTCTAATAATTTCGTGCAGAGGAATTCAGACCAGTTAAACTGGACCCCCACCATGCACTACTCAGCCAATGCGACCACTAGCACAGGTAACTCGTCGGCGCGACACTTGCACATAACTTTGCCAGCGAGGATTTGGGTTGCTACATGGACTGTTTTTTCCCTAATGCTAGAGATAGCGTAGCCCCTCTTCTTCTTTTCTAGCTTGTACTTCATCTTCATGGCCTTTGTGAGGGCCACATCACTGCCATTTCCTTCCGATATGGTTGCGGGGTCCTTTCCTTTGTATGGAAGCCGGGAAACGCGATGAATTAGGTCTGTCATGATGGGGATGGGATCCTCCAGCCATAAATACCCATCATGCACCAAGTAGATCAGCTACCTGATGACGAAAATGGTTATTGGGGCACGGTGGAAATGTGGAACCCATAGTAGGTTCTGTAGCCAGACCTTTTCCACACCGCGCAACCACTTATGCGGCTCTAATGTTGTCACCACCCCTGCGGTGTTCTGCTTCATAAGGTTGTCGGTCTCAAGGTGAGGGAACTTCTCACAGTCAGCGAGGTCCCAATATTCAAATTTCATGCTTGGCACATGGCCCAGGTGCGTGCCTTCAAATATAATGCCATCTGGGAGGAGCGGGGTTTGGAGCGAACTCTTGGTCTCATCTAGGTCCTTGGGCACTTTGGCCTTTCATTTTCATGGGGGGACATAGGCGGGTAGTCTCGTCGCAAAATGAGTAGGTTTAATATCCACCTCCATGCCTTTTTCTCCTTCCTCTGCAATTATAAGGGCCTGCAGATCTTCTTCTTCTTGTCTGTTTCTATAATGACAAATTTCCCTTTCTCCTCCATGGATAGTTTGCTACACAGCGGGTTCCATGGGGACATGCGTATGGGAGCCATTGCTTGTTTATCCTTCTTGGGTCTTGTCATACGCGTTGATTTCAGGATCTCTACCACAATCCTGGCACCTTCTGGAACATCCTCCATAGTTAGGGCCTGCGCGGCCTCGTCGGCGGTCACCTATTCTATCCCCATACCATCCTTAGTTGTTGTTGTTGTAGCTGTACAACAATCTATCACTCATGAATTCAGGGGCTTAATCAACGCTCAGCTCATAACACTCAGGGCTCTTCTTAATCACTCAATTCGAAATGACCAAGTGTTGTTTGCTGGGCAACTCTTTGTATTTTATAGCGCTTTTTAAATTCGAATTCAACCATTCCCCCCAATTCTGGTTCATTAATGCTCCCTTGGTAGCAAATTTTCCAAAATCTCGCCCATAAATTGTGTCTTAAACACTTGCCGCCCACTACATTTGGCCTCAAGTCGAGCATCCCATCATGAATAATGACTTCAGCGGTCACTTCCTGGCCAACCCATGCAGCAGCGCAGCCCCCCAGGCGCAGTTGCGGACCTTGTGACTCTTTGCTTCTATGCACATCTCCAACATCGCGGAGCTCCCGACTAGAATATTTTATAGTCCCACGCTCCCTTCCAACTACCTGGAGTGCTAAGACTATCCTTCCCTTGGCTCGTCATGTGGTTGCACCACCCATGTAGAGTTTCATCTAGTCCTCTGTCATGGCTCCTGGAGAATCCCTGCCTTGTATTGTTATAGTCAACATTACGCACTTCACCATTTGCAATGCACTACCCTGGTCACTATGCTTAGCAATATGCGGTCCAAACCAAGGCATCAGACTGATCAATTAGTGGCAATAGGCCTTAACTCTATCATCGGGATCGCGTGCCTCCTATCTTACCATTCTGGTTTTTTTGCTGAGAAAATATTTCTTTATCTCATCCTCCAGCGTATTGACTTCCACGTCCACCAACGTGATTTTCTTTCTTAATCATACCCTGTCTTCTTCAAGTTCTTGGTGTCTAAGGTTTCCCCATTGAATTTCTTCCTCAAGTCCCATGTGTTCTGTTTCTTGTGGCTATGTGATCCCTCCTTTCCGGGCTTCACAAACCATCGTATCTACGGGTGATACTCTGTGTGGAATAGGCTTTGTATGCTCCATAGGGATTACAACATCTGCTTCATACTTCAGCTTCAGAAGTCCCCACACGGTCAGGTTTTTACACATGGTCCTATAAGCTCATAGAACCGCTGGTACGCATCGGTCCTAGTTAGTTCGCTTCACGTGGTAGGCCGTTTTCAGTGCCTCACATCCTTTGTCAAAGGCTTCCATGTGGATAATCTTCGGTGCGCTTGGTCTCATAAAACTTCCTGGTCATCATTTGCGTCATTGTCTTGCCTAATCCTGCTTGTTGGTCATGTTTTCTATCGCAAGGACGGTGTGCGTTCATGCAGGTTGTGCACCATATGCTTATACCCATATGGAGAGGTGGGCATGCAGGCTGTTCCGTGTGTCATACTTATCTTTCATCCACATCTGAGGCTTTCCAAACTGCATGAGCATCATGCTTCTACATTTGCATTAGTCCTCAAAATTTCTTTGATGTGTACCCCACCGTCTTGGGGGTGTAGCGCGCAGTGCCCATTTCAGAGCGTCGAAACATTGATATTTCGGCACTTCTTTTTCAAATTTGTTCATGAAATCATCCACCTCACTCAACCCATCATACATAGGCAGATATCTTACCTTTGTTGTCACACAGTGTAGCAACCTTTTCATTTTGTTGCAATTGAGCGTGGTTACCTCATGTAACCGGTTCTGCCATCACTTTATTTCCTTGTTCGAATTTGAGGTGCAAGAGCTTTCACGCTCCCACGAAATCCTGCCATTCACTGTTGGATTCACCCAGTACTGCTCCCACGCAATTATCTTGTAGATACAATCTAGATCGTCATTGTTCTCATAGTCACGCACTGGGTCTGTGTAGTGCGATTCTTATCACTCCATTCATGTCAGTGGCCCAATATATTCCCAGTAGTGCTGGATAGGGATTGTTGTCATCAACAATCTTTATCACTTCGAAATCTGCAACTGCGCTCACACCTTCAATATCTACTATTATTTCGTGCAATCTTCCCATGGGTAGGATCTTTTGATGGTTCACCATTTGTAATTGAATGGGAGACCATTGTGACACGAGCATGCCCATGCATTCCCATGTTTCCCTTGGCAATACATTCACGTCCGATCCTAGATCCAAAATCACTTGATCCATTTCATATACCCCGATCTACGCGTTCAATCTCATCTCTCTTCCTGTTCGCATTGTGTGCTTCTCGAGCTTCTGGACTACGCGCGGTTCTCTTGGCACGGTCCCAACACATCGAGTTATGAGTTCTTGTAGCCCCTTCACATCATTTCTATCGTGCAACAACTTCATGCATGTCTCCGAAAAGGTAGTGAGCATTGATGGGTCCATTTCTGGTTCCAATTTGTCTTTACTACCTAAAGTGGAGGCCTCCATGAAGCTCTTCTTAGCTTCCATGAATGTCTCCTTCGCGCACTCCAAATCAAATTTTGGTTCCTTTGTTGGAGCCTTGCAAACCCAGGCACTCTCTTCGAGTTGCTTGCCTTTGTCATGTCCTGTCATAATACCACTTTGGAGCATGATTTACATTTGATTCATCCTCACGCGGCTCAAACCTCATCATTTGCAGGTTCTGAGTCAGGGGAGGTTGGAGTTCTCCCTTATCACACAACCTTGCTATCAGCGTGGGACAGTCCTCTGTCTCATGATCAAATTGGGTACAATATAAGCATGATGGTCTTTCAGATTTGTACAATCATGTGCATAATGCCCTGGCCCTCCACAATTGTAACAGATCAGCTGTTCGCGACCTCTTCCTGGTCCCATTCCACCTCAACCTTGTCCGCGCCCTTGAAATCTAGTTTGTGCCATCCCTGCATTTCGATCGAGGGCCCGTGTTTCGGTCTGAAATCTGTAGGTAGGAGTTTGATCCATCATTAATTCATAAATTCTACAAGTGCGCTCATCGTGGCCTATTGACCTGCAGAAATTACAGAACAATTGTTGGGAAGTCTGCGTATACTTCCGTAATACATGGTAGTTATCTGCAGCATGCTTTCCTCATATCTAAAAAATCGCGCACCATAATGCAGGCACCACCCTCGGTCCTGCTTGTGCCTTTGGTCTCAATGGCATTGGTCTTCCTCACACTAGGTAGTTCGTGAATACTGGACAATGGTCCTTGTCATATCCCTGGCCTTTGCACTTTACGCACCATACCTCCTCGCACGCTTCTGGGCAAGCCGTCGTATCTTGTTTCAAACTCTACATCTCAAGGCACAAGTTTTTCAACTGCATATGGATCTATTGAACTCCCAAGTTAGGATATTGTAGTGGGGTCTCATGTAGTCTCATTACGATCTCCAAGGCCTTGGCCTGAGTGGATAGATTCTGCTATGACAATGCGTTCCTTAGATGCGGCGTTAGCGATGCTACAAACCATGCACAATGTTGTCCATCCATCAAGGTCATATTTGCTTCACGAATCATACACTTCAGTCTCTGATCTAGCTCCCAAGGGGTCTCACTTGGAAGCATCGTGATTTCCTTAAATCCAATAATCGATTGTGTCTCTTATTTTGGCATACTAAATTCCCTGTTTAGCGCAGCTTGGATATCCGCGATCCTTGCGTTTGGATTGTCATTGGAATGCTTAATGTACCATGTCAGTGCATGATCCTGTAAAGCACTAACTAGTGTTGCTTTCTTTATATTTTCATCCATGAGTCGTTGCGCTTCCCATACAGCCATTACCACGAACCAAAATTGGTATGGATCTTCGTTCCCTACTCCTTTGGACACTGGCAACTTTATCGCGCTCGCCATATTGAACTGTGGTGGTGGCAGAGGTGGTGTGGGCGAAGATGAGGGTGAAGATGGTGAAATTGGTGGTGGTGTAGGTGGGGTGGTATGCGCAAAATTCGCTTCTTTATCAAACTAATCGGACTTCTTGCTAAAACTTTCACGAGCTCTTCCTCGCTTTCCCGTGGAGGTGAAATCAAGGGGCTAGACTCTAGTTTTATGTTACTTTTGTTTTTGTAGATACTCCCACTCCGTGTAGCCCCAAACATCAATTTATTCGCATAACCTGCTTTTAACACATTAGCATTTTAATCCAAGTGTTCAAAGATTTAATGTACTTACCTCGCGGTCCTTTGAGGAAGCGTTGTTCCGCCTCGCTATAGCTAATTGAAGTATCTACCGTGAACTTGGTGATAAATCCTCCTATTGTTCGATCGAGCCAATGGTCCATAGTGTGCGCGATCTTATCTTCTGATGCTTCTAGTCTGCACACCAACTCTGGAGTCCACACAATAGGTTTGTTGAGCCTACACCTTCCTTGACTATCTGCTAGCTTTGAGGCCACTCGTACAACTTAGAGGGGAAGGATGCAAAGAAAATTTCATGGATTTCCATACATGAGTAGCAATCTAATCACTCTTCCTTTGATAACTGTGGATTCCTACTTTCCTGTGCCGCGAACTCATGAATCTTTCTATCCAACCACTCTTCAATTCCTTTCTTAGTCAGATTCTAGTGATGTGACATCAGACATCTCTTATGCAGATCCTGGTCCTGGTAACGAAACCATTTGTTGGCTTATTGGAGCTTGACCTAGGTTCAGAGTTAATTTAGCCAAACAAATCCCGATACTACTGGCCCTTTTGGCAACAGTCCATGGAGCACGTACTGAGGCCTTACTCAAAGTAGTATGGGAGGGTTCTAGAACTAGGTTTTCGTACCTTGGAGATGTTTGATGAGTTCCACTGGTCCACGGTTTGACCCTGCATGCAAGTCACTTCGCACACTTTTCTGGACCTCGCAGCATGATAAACTATCTTCACGCAGCCCTACCTGAGGGCTAAACGATGCGCTTCTGCATTATTACCAAAGTCCTTATTGGTATTCCAATGTTAGTTTATTATTTTAGCCTCCTTGCATGCTTCAAGTTATACTTAACAACATAAACCATTCATACAGGAGCACGCAGTAAATAAACAGTATATTTGCAAATTATATCAAACATGCATTAACCCAAGAACAAATACACAAAATTATGATACAACTTCTCTTTATTAATTTCTTCTTTGGTTACATACACAACTCTACCTTGCACACTCAGCTGAAGGGGTCCATGCACTCAGATGCGGACTACTAGGCCTCTGTGCACTTAGCTGTAGAGCCTTCTCATACTCTACGACCCATAGACACACTTCACTTAGTCTCTTAGACTCTCTTCCTACGTCTCTCTTCTCTACTTCTTCTACACTTAGAGCCTTGCTCTATTTATACAATCACATGGTCTGCGGACCATGGGTAGGTCTATCTAGCCACATTACATTAGAAAACTAGGGTGGACAACCTTGTGACTCTATCATACATTTTGCGCTCCGCGCTCATAATTCGCAGAGTTTTACAATAAGATTGGGTCAAAACTTTGGCTTTGAGCCCCAAAACATGCCTTGGGGGGATTCCATGCGCAATAGCAACTTCAACTGCAACTCTGAGATCTGCATCTAAAGTTCAAATCAGACTCGATTAATTTCATCCTGTGATTCCCTGACCGTTGCAGCCAACTTCTTATTCTTTGTTGTTGACACTACATCTTCAGGAATGTGGAGCTATCACATTGTATTACATGCCTCTGTAATCATTGCCTCCAAGTTATAGCTACGTGTGGCCATTTCTTCCTTTTCCTTTAGCATCTATGCCTTTTCTATGAATATATGCTCATTGTTTGTCTTTAATTCACTGATCACTAATAGCGCTCGCTGCTCCCTAACCCTGAGATCGTCGAATACTCCTTGATGTAATTCATGAAGGGTCTAAATAGGAAGTGCCACGAGATCGACCCCTAGGTCCTTGAGCTGTGACAATTGAGTGTTCACTTCCTCAGACTGTGCATGTAGGGACCCCTCTAGCAATGGAATGACTCTGATATCTAGATTTGATCAATATCCAACACTGTCACACTCGCTTGCTGCAGACTTGTTTGAATCTCGCTCGCTTGGCCAATGCTCGCTTGCAGTCATGCTGTCTGAATTTGCAAGTTGCACAGATCCTTCTCCACATTCCCCAGCGCATGTTGGTATTGTTTCTCTAATTACGTCCACAGTTCTATTGTGGTGTTGTGGACCTTATCCCTTATTTCATGCAAGTCTCCTTCAGTGAGGACCATCGGGTTGACATGCACATGCCTGTCGGACTTTTGTTTCTTCCTAGGTCCTGAAGTTGTCTCCTTGCAGCACTTATGTGCTCTAAATGGGGTGCCCTAATCAGCACCCCCACCTCCTTCAACATCATAATCCTCCTTTTCCATGATATGTTGAGAAGAATACTCCCCAACATCAACAGTGGTCTCCTAAACAAGGCGCTTTTTTTCAGCAGTTGCGTTAGCAACAGCCGCCTTGGCAACAACTTCCTTCTTTTGCGGTGTAGCTTCCTGTTGAGATGCAACGTGCTCAACTTCCTTCTACTTTTGCATTGTTGTGGTCTATGTGGATGAACTCTCCCCTTCCTTTCTTGTACCCATGGCAAGTTCTGAGGTGTGTAGCCACTCCCCTGCCCATTTCCCAACAACCTCCTACACATCTACCTCTCTCACCAGCTAGTGTAAATTGTACCACGTTTTCTTCAGATCTCATTGCGCAAGCATAGAAATGTTGCGTAAGTCTATCTTGAACTCTGCATAAGCCTCTAATTGTTCATATAGGGTCAGTGACAGCCTCGACATCTGGCTGATTACCATGCGGAGCTCCATCTCAACCAACACCTAAAACATTTTAGTCTCCATGACCTGCACAACATCCTTCATTTCCCATAGCAAAGCAAACTTCGCAGCTTCTAGTATGTCAGGTTCCTATGGAGGGAATTGATTATCTTCTGGAAGCCTCCCCTTCCTTTCCCTCATCATGTGCTTTGCGACAATTTAAAAAAATTTCCTTACAGAGGTATTGTGCCTGGTTGTACTATACACCCTTAGCACATTGTGCAGTGAGTGAAATTACCGGCACCAGAACCTCATCCACGTGACACTCCCTCATGATCTTGCAGGCCAAGATCTGCATGGAAAACTACACCACATGTTCTATAATAGAGTGTATGAAATATCCACGTGACATTTTCCCTAAGCTGAACTCACTTTTCATTTGGTCTACAAGTTTCGTTTCTTTGGTTTTTCCACCAAACGCCTTGGTTGGATCTACCCCTTAGTAGGGAAACATCACGATGCAATGGATTAGCATATCCATAATGGGGATGGGTTCTCCCAACTGACGACACCCATCATGTACCAAGGTTAGAAATTATCGAACAAAGATTGTGTTAATGATTATTCTGCTAAAATGCGGAACCCACAACATGTTCAAAAATCCTGCCTTCTCAACCCCCGTGACCCATTTCATTGGCTCTAGTCACGTTACTTCGGTCTCTTCATATTAGATTTTTTCCATATATTTATTTGACACAAGCGATGGGAATTTTTCATGGTCTACCAAATCCCAATCTTCCAGCTTGAGTGAGGGAATGAGCCCTAATATTGTGGCTTCAAACACACCTTCTCTAGCAGCAATGGTGTAGAAACCATAAACTTGGTGGTATTTGGATCTTTCGGTACCTTTGCTTTGGCTTTTCATGGTGGGATATGCTTCACGAGCTGAGTTATAGGCTCACCCTCTTCAGCATCCAACTCCTCAATGCCTCAAGGGGTTCATGCAGCTTTTTTTACTTGTCCATTTTCCCCTTTTGGAAAATCTCAGTGAGGTTTTTCCTTGGTGACTCTCTCACCAGAACTGATGATGGTTTCTTTTGGTTCTTCTCGGTAGTAGATGGCTTAGGCCTAGGTGACCTTAGCACCATAGGTATAGTGGGTGTTTCTTCCATTTTCAGCGCAACTTTAGGGGTTGTAGCTTCAGAACTTGCAGCTTCTGCGTGGCTTGTTTCCGCCATTCTATCCAAGAAGGATTTACAAAATGTTTCAGACACGTTAGCTAACCTTGGGTGTGAGAAAATTTTTTCACAATCAGACACGTTCAGAGAGAAAAGTATTCTTAGGCAAGGCAACATTCTATATTTATAGGTGATTTCAAATTCAATTCCAATCATTCCCTCCAAATTTTTATTGTAAAGACATCGTTGACAATAGATTTCCAAATATTTTTGCCATAAATGTAGCCTACCCGCTCCTTCTAATGGAAAATTTTCCATCCAATCATCTACATTGCACTCAATGACTATTTTTTGACAATGTTGCGTAGCACCAACCCGCATGACGCAACGCTCCTAACACACTTCTTGCTTCCATCGCGTAGCCCCCTTACTTCATTTTTCCACTTCTCAAGCAATGTCGTTTATAGTCCCATACTTCCTTGCAGTTGCCTAGAGTACTAAGACTATCCCACCATCATATAGTCATTGTGCAAGGGCAGGATCACCCGTGTATATCATCAATCGATTGCCACTAAATCTTCCTGGAAACAATTCCCCATTTAGCTTTGCAATCTGAACTGCGCCACCATTTGTAATTCCTTGGCTACATAGGGACCTAACCAATGCATGTGAAACTTTCCAGGAAATTTTGTGAATTTTATATCATAAAGTAACACTAAAATCATTCACTTGGAATGTGCACAACTTAATATGTCGATCGTGCTAGGCATTCTCACGCTCCTTTTGCACTCGTTGGTGAAATCCTACTAAAACCCGATCTATTTCAAATTCCAGCAACTGAGCAAGGCACTCCTCCATAGTCTCATGATCCACCATATTAGTCAATGATGCAATATGCAGACTTGCCACAATATATTCCATGGGCATCACAACCTCTATCCCATAGACCAATCTGAATGGATTTTGGCTTGTCAACTTTTTACACGTCATCCTATATGCCCATAGGACCATTGGTATGCATACATCCCAATCATTCCGTTTCACATTGTAGAGCTTTGTCAACACACTTTCCATAATCTTATTGAACGCTTCAACCATACAGTTAGCTTGAGGATGATAGGGAGTACTCTTCTAATGATAAACCTAGAATTCTTCAAGAATCGCAACAATTGTTTCATTTAAAAATGCACATCCCTATCGCTCATTAATATCTTATGACACCCAAACCAAGTCAAGATAAACTAAAAAATGAAATTCACAGCTGTAGCAACGCTACAGTATTTTACCGAATGTGCTTCTTCCTATCTTGTCAAATACTTAGTCGCAATAATAATGTACCACATGCTTATATTTTTCCCTGGTGGTTGTATCGGGCCAACAAAGTCAATTGACCATTTTTCAAATACCCGCAAAGAAATATTTGGGTTTAAGGGTAGTTTACCCCTCCATGATGGCTTTCCCGTGCTTTGACAAGCATCGCATGCCCTGCAATATACCTTAGAATCCTTATGCATGTTGGCCACCACAATCATGCGCATAGAATCTTCTGCATAGTGTCCTCCCACCACTCCTCTAGGTGCTTCAGTGAGGATGCTATATCATTCAAAATCCTGAACATATCAGCGCAATATTTCATCAGAGCCCATTTTATACAAGTGTCCTGTGATTACAGAAAAATTAGTTGCGCAAACCACCAATTCATCTTTTTGCTTTGTATAATATCCTTCTGGGGTTGTACCAATGGTTAAAAACTCGATTATGTCAAAAACGTGATCATCTGCGACATGTACAACAAAGAGTTGGATATCCAACAATCCTTCTTCCAAACTAGTGGGTTCTTGCCTGTCTCAATTCTGGATAGATGATTTGGTCTCGCATTTAATCGACCGAGCTTCACAATCATCTCAAAATCATATTCTTGAAAGAAAAATAACCACCTATAGATCTTGCCCCCCAACACAAGCTTGTTGACCAAGTACTTGAGAGTGGTGTGATCTGTATACATTTTGAAATGCGGGCCCAATAGGTAATGCCGAAATTTTTGTAGCACATATACCATCGCCAACCCTTCATGTTCTATAGTTGAGTATTTCTTCTCTACCTTTGATATTTTCCTACTCACCAAGGCTATAAGATTGCCAATCTCACCTTCACCTAGCTGGGTCAATACCACACCCAACGCAATATGGGAGGCATCCACATGAACATGAAATTATTTCTTCCAGTCTAGGAAAACCAAGATGGCTACAATCACCATATTTTCCTTTAAAACATCCAAACTGTGTTGACACTCCTCATATGAGTATAAATTCACGTCATTCTTTAGTAATTTATCCATTAGCACAGTTATTTGTGCATAAGCTTTGATAAACTTCCTATAGTATCCAGTATGCCCAGTGTTGCGCGCAATTGTTTTACATTCTTGGGAGCCTCTACATTGATAATAACAATGGTATTCACAGGGTCTACCACTAATCCCTGCTTGCAGACTACATGGCCTAGCAATATCCCATAGGGCACACAAAATATACAATTTTTCAAATTCAGGGCAATCTAGTATTTGCAACAAGTATCCAACGTAAGGTGCAGACTTGGAATGTGGTGTTTTATCAATCCAAACATAGTCGAATTGTAAAAATAAAATTCTAATAATTTATGGATGAATTCCTTAAAAGCTGCAATTACAACCCTTGAGAAGATTGCAGGTGCATTCTTCAGTCCAAATGGCATTACTGGGTGCTGGAAGCATCCCCACTCTGTCACAAAGGTAGTCTTGCTGCAATCCTCTAGTGCAATATTAATCTAATGGTACCCTGAGAACCCATTAGTGAATGAATAGGCTTCGCGCACTCCAACATTCTCCAAGACTTCATCTATAAATGGCATTGGAAATGGGTCATGAGCGCACACATCATTAAGATTTCTCAGATCTACGCATATCCTAAATTCATCTTGTTGCTTCTTCTCTTGAACAATCATAGGGCTTACCCAATCAGATTCTTCCACTGGGTCAATGATTCCAGCCTCTAGTATTTTGTCCACCTCTTTGCACACCTTCTCCTTATATTTTGGATTTAGATGGTAGGGTATTTGTTTCGTAGTATTCACATCGAGATTTAGAGTGATCTTCATTACACCCAAATCCCCTAATATTCCTTTTAGATCTGAGAAATTGGTAGGAAACAAGTCCTGCTATTTGTGCAGCAGATCTGCAACTTTATCAACTATATGTTCATCCCAATAATCACTTATCTTTGCAAACTTAGGCTACGCATCAAATCCAATGTTCACTTGCTTGGTCTTCAAAGGTTTTTTTATATCAGTTTTTGTTGCTTTGGGTCCTTCAACCTCGCGTTGTCCCTCAGACTCTGGAATGTTAATAGTTTGTGGATCCTCTTCTTTTGCAGTCATGTTATAGCATTCGAATGCATGGCACAGTTGCGTATTCCGGTCTGGTTGAACCAATTCTACCGGTTCCTCAGGTGTGCTGAACATCGTAGCCTTAATTTATTGGAGCGCTTCATCAATACACGCAAATCCATCCTCAAAGCTGAAAGTTAACAAGAAACTTTCCCTCAGGATATCCCACTCGACCATCCCATGGCGTAGCTCCGTTTCCAAGTACCAATTCATTGGAATAGTGTCTAGGGTGTGACAAAAGATATGTACCCATTCCAATTGAGGCTCCTCCCTGCAAGATCTATTCCATCGTGCCAAATGCTTGCATGGATCATCCTTGCTCGAGTATTTCTTGGTTAGGCGATTATTCGTATACCCAAATCTTAGCTTCATCATTCGCTTGTATTCTTTCTAGTCAACAATGCTAACCTTATGAGTAGCCCACTAATGTGTAGGCGTAGTGTGCAATGCCAGATCAAGAGGCTGGAATCAATACTCTTCTGGAACCTCCCTTTCAAACTTATCTAGAAACAAAAGAACATCTTTTAAACCATCATAATGAGGAAGATTTCTAACCTCTGTGGATACAAACTGAAGCGATTTTATCATCATATTGTAACGTAGCATTGAACCTTCATGCAACCTATTCTTCTAATGCTCGAGTTCTTCATCTGAATCTGAGGTACAAGAGTTATCTTTATCCCATGTAATTCACCCATCTATAGTGGGATTGATACAATCTTCATCACGCACAATGATCTTGGATATTTGATCCAAATTAACTTCCTCTTCATAGTCGCAGACTAGTTCAGTGTAGTGCACACCTTCAGCAGGATCCAATGGGACAATAAGCCGAAGTGCCTTCCTTTCAAATTTCATTCTTTGCATTTTTAGATTAATTATTGCATCCATGTCGAAGGACCAATCAGTTCCTAATAGTGCCAGGTAAGGATTGTTGCCATCCACTATTTCAATTAATTCAAACTTGGCTAGAGCATTTGCTCCCTCAATGTCTATTGTTACCCCATATAGGCGCCCCATAGAAATTATCTTATGTTGGCTGGCAATGCATAGCTGTATAGGAGACCATTGTAGTGCAGGTCTCCCCATCCTTTCCCACGTCTACTTTGGTATCACATTCACATCAAATCCCCAATCCAGGATGACCTGATCCATTTCATACTCTACAATCTAAGCAATCGGCCTCATTTCATGCCCTCTCCGCTTCTTATGCTTACCTAATTTCCTTACAACACGTTGTTTGGGAGGAGTCTTGATTTTACCCTTACATTTTTTAATTAGCTCCTGGAGCCTTTCCACCACCTTCCTATCCTGCAACAGCTTCAAAAATGTTTTCAGAAAAGTATCCGATAGTGAGGGATCCATATCCTATGCTTCATTGTTTCCTACCGATTTCTCCTGGCTTCCTGATGTAGAAGCCTTAGCAAAATTATTCTTGGCTTCCACAAAAGTTTCTTCAGCCTTATTGAGATCAAATCCGACCTCTTTTTTAGTAGCCTTGTGCACCCAGCCTTCAGTTTCAGGTTGCTTTCATTTATCTTCTTTCATGGAAATATGACTTCGTGTCATGATATTGATGCTATGGTCCTCTTTGCGAGGCTCTGTCTTCATCATCATTGTATTTTTCATGGCTGGTTGAGTCTTTTTCTCCTATATTTTTGCTACCAGCACAAGGAAATCCTCTATCACAGGGTCAAACTATCTGCAATACTAACATGATGGATGCGTTGGGTTGCAATAGTTGCGCCCAAAATGTCCTACTTCACCACAATTATAACAAAAGATTTGTCCATGACCTCTGCTGACCCCTCCTCCTCTTCCTCTTCCAAGACCCTGGAATCCTCTGCGCATTCCACCTGTGCCCTATTCCTTAGGCCAAGTTTCAGCTTGCATTTGATATGTAGGAATTCAATCCATCATTATTTCATAGTTGCGGTAGTTTCGTTCATCATGCCCAACTGATTTACAAAAAGTAAAAAACAATTGTTGCAGAGTCTATACAAACTTCTGCAAGAGGTGACAATGATCAGTTGTGTTCTTCCCAACTATCTGGAAGATAGCACACCATAAGGGTACTCCTGCACTTGGTCCCAAAATGTTCTCAAGATTCAAAGGAACAATTCCTCCCCCAATCAGGTAATTCTGATAGACAGGACAATGATCCTTATCATGTCCCTTGTCTTTACACTTTATGCACCAAACTTCTGCACGCACGTAAGACTGAGATTCCTTCCTTGTCTTCAAGATCCGCAACTCCATGTGCACGCTTGCCACCTATGATTGAATATGTTGTATCCCCACATTTGTATCCTACACTGGTGAGGTTTCCAACCTCATCGTGATCTCCACAACCTCTGCTTGCGTTCCTATATTCTTCTATGATAATGGAAATCTCATATGAGGCAATATTGAAACAATGTACTAGTCTCTGTGTTGATCATATGTGATCTTCATATTAGCTTGCCAAATCAAGCACTTTAGCCTCTGATCGAAGTCCCACGCGAACTCATTTACCCTCTGTTATATTTCCTTAAACTCTGTTACAAACTGCGCTTGAGACTTAGGCTTTTTAAACTCATTGTTTAGTGCCTGCTGAGTATCTTCCATGGTTGCGCTCAGTTGATCTATATAGAACTTGATATACCATGTCAATCCCCTATCCTGCAGTGCTTTGACTAGTTGCGCTTTCTTCATATTATCATCAATAATCTATTGTGCCTTCCACACAACATCCGCGATGAACCAAAATTGTTCAAGGTCCTCGCTTCTCACCCCTTTAAATATTGACATCTTCATCGTGTTCACCATGTTGAATGGTTGATGCGAAGGTGGAGGAGGAGGTGTAGGTGTATGTGGTAGAGGTGGAGGTGGAGGTGGAGTGGATGGATGGAGTATCCTTGGGATACCATAGATTACTAACTATAGCACACTTCACGGTGTTCTCAAAATAGTTCCTTCGTCATCACTATCAGAAGATCCTAGCAACAGACTGTATTCATAGCCTGATTCTTCATTCGTTTTGAAGGGTTTTCCACTTCACTAGTCCCAAACATCAATGTAATGGCATAAACCATTTCTCACACAAAAAAATTTTAATCTAGGTCTTCAGATATTTTAAGTACTTACCTCTTGGTCCCCTGAAGAAACTGCACTCTGCTTCACTATAGCTGATGGTCATATCGATCATGAGCTCAGAGATGAATTGTCCTAAGATATGATTAATCCAGTGATCAACAACCCACACAATGTTATTTTTGGAAGCTTCCAAGTGCTTCACCAGTTCTAGGGTCTACATAATAGGGTCGTCAAGCCTCCACATACCCTAACTATTGACTAATCTGGACAACCACTCATGTAGTTTGTAAGGAAATAAATAGAAGAAGGCTTTAGTCTTGTCTGTGTACAGGTATATATTCAGCCACTATTCCTTGAGTAACCATGGGTTTTTGTTCTCCTGAGTTGAAAATGTGTGCAATTTATAATCGATCCACTTTTCGATTTATTTCTTTGTAGGGAACCACTTGTTTGATATCACACATTCCTCAGATAGATGTTGGTCTCGGAAATCGAACCATATGTTGGCTTGATGGGGCCTGACCCAGGTTCAATGTTATCCAAGCCAAACAACAAAACCCTAACTATTGGCCCTTTTGGAAACAACTTGCATAGCGCAAGATGCAATCTCACCCGAAGTAGTATTGGAGGAAGATAGAACCAAGTTTCTACATCCATAGGCATGTGTGATAGGTTCCTATAGTCCTTATGGCTTGGATCTACTTTTGCGCACCCTTAACCCCTCTAAAGAGATAATTACTGTCAATGAACTTAAACAACTTCCAAATCTTCGTGAAGGTTCTTAATTAGTCTTAATATGCATAAATATTACAAATCTATTATTTTCATGCAGTAAATAAGAATTAATTCATATAAATCATAACACAAAGCGAAGTTATAGATACTTGAAAAAATAAGAAATAATACACAAATGCATCCAAATTGGCTCAAATTGTCTTTATTAAGTATAATCATTCAAGTATAGACTTCTTTTCCCTGTGCAATTAGCTGTAGGGGCCTGCTCACTCAGCTTGCGGACTTACCAAGGTCTCCCCACACTCAGCTGCAGGAGCCTTCCCCTTTCACCTACCATACAGGAAACAAACCTTTCCTACCTTAGTTCCTTTCCCTTACCAAGATTCTCATCAAAACGTTACCTTTCTAGACTTGCTATGACTCATCTATATATAGAATTTTTCTTACACTACCATGGTCTGCGGACCATGGGCGGGCCTCAAAACTCTCTATCGTTTACCCTCCCAAGGGACTAAATCCCCTTTGCCTCATACTATCTTCACTCTCTGCTTCCACATTCCACGAAGACTTTACACTTTATACAAACATATATTAAAATTTACTCAAAATTTGACCAAATTTGACCCCAGGGAACCTATCCCAACAACATCTTTTCTCAGAGATAAGATACCATCGCCAGAGCTAGTTTATTTCTGTTATGTATATAAACAGTTTTCAGTACTTTGTTATTAATGAATTGAAGTTTTGTTTTCGATGTATCTCTATGTTTCTGCTAATATCTGTATTTCATTTTGTTCCTTCATAAATATGGATCATCGCTATCAACTTAGTCTTCTCTTTCTTTGTTTTTCTATGCATATCCCCAATGAAGTTAGGGTATAAGGAGTTGGGAATTGAACTAGCTGAGCCTTTCCAAGACCGTCCCCACTAACACTGATGACCTCCTATGGCAGAAGAAAAGAAAGACAACAGAGCATGAGATCCTATCAAACAGTTGCTTGAAGAAGCCCTCGAGCAGAAAAGGAACAAGATGATGGACAAATTTTCCCACATCCTTCGGTGGATTCCCACCAATGACGCATCTTGATCCAATAGTCACTTTGGAAATGTCTCCCCCTTCAAGGTACAAGTGAACTTTGATATCCCTATATTTGAAGGTCAAATAGATGAATATGTTTTAGATAAATTGTTGAATATGTTAGAAGGTTATTTTTTGGTCCATATTGTTATCACTCAAGGAAAACCTTGGCTACAGGGAAATAAACTCAAACCGCTTTTAGGTTGAAGTTTTCCCTTCAACCCGGAGAGGGATCTCTTCATAAAACTAAACTATCCTATGGTAACTATAGTAGAAGGTTTTGTGCAATTGAGTTTAGATGGCCAGATTTAGGTCTAGGGATAAATTGGTTGGGTGATCTTCAAAACCATTGGGCATAGAGTCCAGTTATTAAACATATGAGATCACAGCTCCAATGAGAAGGTTGTACAAATCATGAAAGTCGTAAGTCCTTTGACTATTTGGAATATTTGGAAGAAAGAGGATTGAAGGAAAACATGGTTTATAGATGACTAGAATAATAAATATTAATGACTGACAATCTTAAGAAAGGAACATCAAAGAAATCCAATCTCATAAACTAACATTCTCAGACATTGAAGAAGACAATTATATAACAGAGAAAATACTGACAGGGAGAAGTAACACATAAATTTCCTACTAACTTCTCATTAAACACTGTGAATACATTCAAGATTTGCTCAAATATATTTGGACTACAAGTGTTTTTCCAATAAAATCCAACCTCGTTTCAATATTCATAAACTGTTTATATAGTGGTTAATTTTTTTTCAAAATAATAGTCATCACATGATTAGAGAAACTGAGATAATTTAAATATCTTTCAAGTTCATGTATGCAAGGATAAACTTAAAAATATTTTGTCTTTCATAGAATAACTATAGGAAAACATGTTTGTATTTAGGAAAAAAGAAATATCTGGTCAACTACCTCCCTTGAAAGTAGAATAGGTCCCTAAATTGTAGTTTAGCATCTCTGCTATCATAATAGGTCCCTCTACAACAATCCATCAAAACTGCTCCTTTGTTCTTCTTCAATTCTGATGGAAAATCTTTAGCCTTCAAATTTGGAAATTGGTTCATTAATGCTAATCCTCCGCCTTGGAATCTCGAGTGGCTGAAGTTGTTTTCACAAAAACTTGTTGACTTTCCATTCAAACTACCAACCCCTCTTTTCCTATGATTCAATAGCTGCTGACTCATACACATTCACCTCTCTATATGGTCTTATCGGAGGAGTTTCCACATTATTGCTTCACCAATACTCCTCAGTCCCTTGCGCTTTGCTCCTTTGGCCTTATTTTTTTATATGACTGGGCCAATGATTATTGGTTTAATGCCATACCGAAGCCCCTTTATAACATAACTTATTGCGAAGTTTCAATTTTGTCTTAGATCGTTTTGCTTCAGCCCTTCCCACATTTCTTCACCATAATACTGAGGGTTGTGACTTACCGCTTTTCCTTGAGGTGTTAGGGTGTTCCTTTTACTGTCAGGGGATATTTTTCCTTTGTTAAGTGCTTAACACCTTAGTTTCTTTAAATTCCTCTCAACCATGTGCCAACCCAATATCGGAGCCCCTCACATCGAAAGTTTGCAATTGAAAGATTTACTCTAGATCTATGATATTCCTTAACCTTCGATATGTGACCTCCAATATGACATCATCAGTCGATGTGGCACCTCATGAGTGGTGACACATGTCATCCTAATTTTCCCCCTTAGGCCCCCTCAAAATGCCAAAACTGCTTGCCACATGTCCTTCCGTACCACCATGTCATGCTGATGTAAGATGCTACTGTATATTTATCATAACCAATCATATGTCACCATGTGTCCCTTATCGGAACCAATCATAAGTTGCCACGTGTTCCACTAGAGAAGAGAGAAAGGACCCGTCCAACTTTGATTTTGTGATGAAATCCTTTGTTAACCTTTATCAACGTTCCTCTGCGATTTTAACACTATCAACTCATTTTCATATCACAGCTTCTTAAGGTTGTCACATTCAAAAGTTATGATTTTCGATTATCTGATTTGTTGATTTGTCGATATGCCCTGAATCTCCGATGTGTCGATCGTTGATTCATCAATTTACGATTTTCCTTATACCTCCAATATGCGATCTCTGGTGTGCCCTAGACCTTCGATATTTCTTCCTTTCAAAGGCTTCAAACTCTTAAGCTTCAACATACCATACATTTTGATCCAGAAGTCCATTTTTTGACTTACACATATCATTAGAATGCTTGTTCAAAGTACTTTGCAATGGAGAGGGTCTGATGTAGGATTTGAGACCTTCTGCTTCTTGGAAGATGAAAGCAAACTTCTCTTCTTATGTACCCATATTTCCAAAACATGTTGACAAACCTGCTATCAAGAAATTTTCCCTGTTTATTACAATTTTCAATAGTGACACTACAATTGTCAGCATTTTCCAAAAAATATTTAAAAATGAAAAATGTTTATTGTGATAACATTTGGCTCCATGGGGATATTGACAGTCAATGATGGTAGAAATCTCCCCCCATAGACCAGTTGCCTCATCCATTACACAATTTAGCTATAAAAAAAACACTGATAAATAGAACTTCATCTTTTTATGAGATGATTTTACAGACTCTGAACTTGAAAGTACAACCTACAATTGTTTCTAAAAAACTTCTTATTTTTCTTATGAATATAAGCATAACGTTAGGGCCTTAGCTTTAGGCCTCAAGTCCTTTAGAAAATTCATCCACACACTCTTGCACACTACAAACTGAAAATGGGAATTGAACAAATCACTGTTGAAAAACCACACTTATTACATGCCATTTCCTACCCTAGCCTACTAAAGTCTTTGTCCAATCAGGTGAAATCAAAAACCAAATGCAACCATGAAAGTAAATGGTTACTTAATTTATTTATGCTCACATTTTATTTAATCAGAAATCAAAAATTAAGAAATGGAAACTCAAACTGGAATCCAAATCCAATCCCTCTGTCAATGAACAAAACAAATTGTACCATGACTGATGATTCTAGAAGACTAGCCAGAGGGTCTTGGAAAACAAGAAAACCACATCTTGTTTGATGATCTAATTTTTCCTTTTTCTTCAGCTATAAAATTTCAAGCTCATGTTTAAAGTCATAATATTTTCCATTCTCAAAACCAAAGGGTGGAAATATAACTTGTTGCTTATTCTAAAATGAAACTTCAAACGAAAGATCTAGAAATGGAAAAATATGGGGTAAATTCTAACATTCTAAAGCTTCAATCATGATTTCAATGTCATTGGCCAACTCTTCTCAAAAACAAATTTTATCTTTCAAGTTACATTTGCATGATTTTAAATAAGAATACAAAAATGAAGAAAGTTTTCATACACTTCATCACTAGTGTACATATCATTCCATTCTTTAAAACATTGAATGGAAATAGGGTCTATCACAAATTTTGTTTTCTCCATCCATGTTTCCAAAAATATGAGCCAAAAATATGAAAAATATCTTATAGATTCTGTAGGTTAACCTTCAACCTAACTGAAACACTTTCCTTGGAATGAATCATGAAAATTCTGATAAAGAGATCTTCATATTTGACTCTAAGAAGATCATTGTTATCACCAAAAAATTGATCATCTAGCCTAATTTACTAGATGGATTGAAGTACACCATGTAAAGCCAATTTTACCATAGTAAAATTTCTTTCACTGTGAGAAATTACTTAATAAACCACCTTTGTTAAGTAATTTATAGTTAAACCATGAAGAATAATTAAATAAATCACTATTTGTTTGATTTTCTTATAGGACTAATTAATTAAACCATTGTTTTATTATTATTCATTGTCATATTTGACCCAATCATGAAAAATAAACAGATAAATCATTAATTTTCTTATTTTTCTCTAAGAATAATTAATTAATCACTAATTAGTTATTATTGTTTGTTAAATTTGACTAAAACCTTAGGAATAATTAAATAAATCCTTATTTGTTTATTATTCCTTAACTAATTCCTTGAGATAATAAATAAATCATTTATTTGTTTATTATTTCTAAATAAAAGTTTAAATAATTTTTCCCTTCTAACCAAATATAATAAAATATTCCAAGTGGTTATTCCAAAAATGGGATCAATAATATTTTATTATTGCTCATTATTCGAGGATAACTCAATATTTTGTTATAAATAGAAGGGTTTTCCATTCATTATTCACTTTTGATTATTTTCATTGTTGCAATCATTGTTGTAACTTTGATTATTTTCATTGTCACACACCATATTTTTGCTAAGCTTTCAGATTATAAAGGAGAGAGACTCTACACAAGATGAAGACATTTGAGGATAGCCAAGAACCCATCCCATAGAGGGGGACTGGTAACATTTATCTGTCCTCTTCATAGGTGTTATTATAAAATTATTATTTACATATCTGGTTTCCATTGGATGATTGGAGTTATTACTCTTTCTTTTGTTGTTTAACTATGATTATGGCATAGATCCAGAATTTGGCACATTTTGTTTCTATTAGTTGTTGCATATCTACAATGTTTAGCAGCCATTTATATTGTTGAGATTGTTTGTTATCCACAATCTTA
Organism: Pinus taeda; assembly: GCA_000404065.3. Lineage (NCBI taxonomy): Eukaryota > Viridiplantae > Streptophyta > Pinopsida > Pinales > Pinaceae > Pinus > Pinus taeda. The sequence goes on along the minus strand of APFE030378109.1, from coordinate 13,354 downwards.
AGTGGGTTCTTTTCGTACATCATTGAGGAGAAAACACTACAACAAAATTGGTGACTCCGCTAGGTTTTATACCTCAGATCCAAAAACCTAGATGACCTTTGGTTTTCAGCTTAGGGTTTCTTATTTTTTCAATTCTCTTAATGTTTCCTAGTTTTTTAACCCTAGATATGATAAATTTCTGACTTCTACAAGCTTTCTGGTCATTTCTGCATGTCACAGGAACCAGCCGCAACAAAGGTGACACTTTTTTTCGAGATTTTCCGACCGGGATCCACATAACAGATATCATAGTTTTTAGCCCAAATGTGCGATCTAGGCTTCAAAATGCACCTTTAAGCTTAATCCCTGCAAAGAAATAGGTCAATACTTGTGATTTCTAGGTTTTAGGGATTTTCTTAGATCAGTTTCTAAGTTTTGCAAAGAACTGTTTGTTGGGTGTTTGACCTCTGTCCCATCCTGCTTAGGCCTTGATCCACTTTGTTTTACTCATCAAAGTCGAATTTAGCCTCCCCTAGGGCTTTTAGTACACTTCCACCTTTCTAGGAGGAGTTTAGTTGAGTGAGTAGTATGAGTTTTTGCAGCGCTTTCAACCACATTTTCCAAGTCTGCACCTTTCTATTTTAGATCTATTAAGATAGGTTGTTACCATCCATAGTGTCACATTTCCACTTGTTTGGTCATTTGCCTTGGGGTCCCATCGGTTTCCCTAGGTATTTCACCCATCTCCTTATCTTTTTGCAACAATATTCCCTCTAGTTTTTTACTGTTGCTACACCACTTCCCAGTAGCTTAGTGTCACTTGATCCCAGTCACATCGACATTTAGATCTCTTAATCGTTTCAGTGTATTTCCCATCAGTTTAGCAACCAAGCAGTACAATGTTTACAAACACAGTTTGGGTGGGGTTTAGTTAATCGTTTTTCTGTTCATTTTCCCTTATTTATTTCAGTTTATTTTCAGCAAGCTTTTTATTTTTTACAAACATGATCTAGGCTTAATCAATTAATACACTTTCACACACAAGAACACCTTAAGCGAAGGGCGCTTGGTTTACACTGCCAAGCCAAGACTTAACATAATAAATTTATCTCCCCGTATCGAGACAAAGATATTTTGCTAACCTCCCTTTACCATTTCTGTGTTCCATGTGCCTTATCATCATTTTCACACCAAGGCATGTGTCATGGAGACTATTATGCCTTCACCCTGAGTTTTCGCTTGGGTGTATTACTCCTCCCTATCATGTTCTAGTTCATAGCCCTCCGAGTCCCCATACCGAATCTTCTCCTAGTTCTTCTGATTCCTCATCTAATTCCAAGCCTCCTTCACTACATATTGTCACCATTTCTGGACCCACAGCTGGTGTACAAACCCAACCTGGTGTTGGCTCTGGTTCTATAGCAGTGGTCACATCAAGTGGAATAGTCTCAGGAATTGTTACGGTAGCCCCCAAGCTCCCCTTTATCATTGGGTTAAGTCTATTAGATCTTAACCAGTTGATAAATGACTCCATACAACATGATACTGGTTGACCCTCTATGCCGACTAAGCTTCCCTCAGACATCCCAAAGTTTGAGGGTATTGCTGGAGAGGATCCTACCAACCATGTTCGATCCTTCTACATGTGGTGTTCATCCAACTCCATAACCGATGACTCCATTCATCTTCATCTCTTCCAATGCACGCTCACTTGAGACGCTGTAAAATGGTATGTAGACTAGCCCTTTGCATCTCATTACGTTTTTGTGACGCTTGCTAAGGCATTCCTTTTATATTTCCAGTTACCTGTCTGATACAACTCTGGTACAGAGCTTTTGACCACATTTCGTTAGTCCTCTGCCACTCGCCTTTCTGACCATGTTCAAGAGTGGTGTCGAAGGAGGAGCACATGTTGTGCCCTACCTTTTGAAGACTGTATTTATCTAGATTGGTTTCTTAAGAGCCTTTATCCCCCATCGGGAAAGATGTCGCATCCCATTTTCCTTTGACCAAGGAAGAAGCTCTCTAGACCGCTTTGAGATATGATCTGAATTATGCACGATCCGGTTATGTATATATCGTCATTCTAGACCTCCCTCATCCTGGAAGTGCCAATGCACCAAGGTCATCTCATGTCACTAATGGTATCATTGGATCCCTTTCACGCTCTTCGTCATATACTCAACAGAGTTATGGCTACCCGTAGGGGGTCACCAGTTCCTCCAACACTTATGCCTCTCTTGCTAGCAACATGTTTCCTGAACCCCAACCTATCTACCAAATGTTGGTTCTCCTTATGCATAGCCAAATGCTCCAACCCCTCAAGCATTAGCGCCGCAGCCTCCCATGCATCCTCAGCCCCAATAACCACCACCCCCTCAGTGTTAGGTGTTTGTGCAATAGAGTACCAATCCCCAAAATTCGAAGAAAAATAATAAGGGGAAGGGTAACAAGGGTAACCAAAGTAATCAAGGTAACCAACCTAGTGAACCCCAAGGGAACTAGCCTAACACTAACAACCAGCAATAGGGTAGCCAACCCAAGAAGAACAAGGTTATTCGTACAAACAAGCCTTATGCATGTTGTGGTGTACATGGCCATTATACAAATGATTGTCCCTTTTTACCCCAGATGTGCCAAATGGGGGAAGCTCAAGAAGCTTCTAGAGGTCCACAATCACCTTAGAATACTGCTCCACCTCAACCAGCAGTGCTCACAAATCCTTTCCCTCAGTAAGGATTTGCTTCTACTCAACCTCATCCAGGTCAAGCATCCCATCTCCTCCAACCTTTTGGTCTTGGTGACTACAAGGTTCTTATGATGAACTATGATGAGGTCAACCCCTCAAACATCAACCTACAAACTCAGTTGCATCAATATGACAAGCCCTCCACTTCATCAACTACCGAGTCCAAAACCAAAGTATCCACTGAACCTCTTACAACACCAAATGGTCCTTTACAGATCCCTCAACCTAAAGTTGAGGCCATTCCCAAGATCCCAAAAGGACCATTACGCCATAATTGAGCTTCTAAAAGAGTTTCCCATACATACAACGTAATAGACAACTTAGTGTAATCACCTGCTGCCATATCGACACTGGAAGTCCTCCAGTCGGGCCATTCCTAAAAGAAGGCTCTATTAACTGCCTTGGGTGTAGTGGATCCTTCCGACGATCGTTTGGTTGTCTTCTCGGTTGATATATCAGAAAACCCCCCATTTCCTTCATCTGTTTCTTTCTAGATACCAGTTAGAGTCTGTAAGACCATCATCTCCAGATGCATTATTGACGAAGGCACATCCACCTGTCTGATGTTTGATGTTGTTTGGAAATAGCTTAAGTCACTTGAGTTTTCCCCCTCCACCATTACTTTGCATGATTTGGATGGACACCCCTCCCAACCCCTTGGCATGTATCGCAATTGTCCAGTGACCCTTACGGGAAAGATTTTCCATGTTGATATCAAAGTCATCGATGCCCCTTTAGATTACAAAATTATCTTAAGTTGTAGTTATAGATATGCCATGTCAGCTATTGCATTTGTGGTGTTCTGCAAGATGTGCTTCCCCCATGAAAGAAAGATCATTACCATTGATCAGTTGACTTACTACGAGCCGACATCTGTGACCTCCCCTAAGTCCATTATCTCATCGATGTCTGACAACCTGTCTTCAACTCCTTGCACCAGTGTCTCACCCAGACTCTATAAGGATTCCTCATTGTTGGGTGCCATCTGTAGTCCTCCCCCTCCCATTTCTGAACTTACTTACATGAATGTTTGCATGTTACAAGCATCACAGGCTGCCCTTAAGTAGTCTGGTACATCTGATCAACAACTAGCTCCTCAGCACCCTGCTATTTCCCTTCTAGTTGAACCTTTTGTACCCACTCCCCCAGGACCTCCTCCATTCATGGGTTACTCTCCTATGTTCCCACCAAGAACTGTTCCGCCATGTCTCAACCATCCAGGAGCTATTCTACCAAGATATTATCCTATCAGCTAGATACCTTTCTTATTCCCCCCTCCAAGAATTTTTTCTGCACTTGTCATGGCTTCACTGGTCCTTCCTAACATGACTTTTGGGATCCCAATATGGTACATAAATCCCCCTGCAAACATCCCACCTGGTTATCCAAGACCATATCATGTTTTAAACCCGGTTCAACAAGTCCCCATGACCCCTACTGCTGCTTCAGTTCCATTACAACATCAACAGGAACCCACTTTTGTTGTGAAGGAATTTGGCCAAGGGGGCATAGCCAAAAGGAAATATTTGAAGGGCAAGGCTCCCCAAGCTCCTCCAACCCCTATGGCCCCAAAGTTGACACCCCCATGTGCTTTGTGTCAAGTTGTCGGGCACACCACCAACAATTGTCCTGAACTTCCTCAACTTAAACCTTTGGTTCATGAAGCATTCCCTGGGTTGAATATCCCAAAGTCCATTTTAACTTACCAGTCCCACCTAAGAAACTCAAAACGCTTCGTACAAACCACCCTTGTGCCCCTTCATGATCAATATTCCCGTTGTTGACCTCGTCTCGATGAATTTTGTGATTGCCTTGGGGTGATTTGTGAATACGAAGCCACTCATAGTGGAGCCTCTACTCCTCTACCTATGGATTCTAGTACCACTAGTCAAACAAAATAGGGAAAATCTAGCCCTACTATTGTGATCCCTCCCCCCAATGTCGAGATGATGGACACCACAAGCCCCATTCTTTTCCTGTCGTCATCCTTGAGTTCCTCACCAGCAAACCTTTCTGAGGTTTTTGCACGCACTTATGTCGAACCTCTTTCAATAAAATCCCAAGTCTCAACATTAGTAGATCCTCCATCTACCAATTTGTTGTCTACCATTCTAGACGATGCATATGTGAACCTTATTTGTCAGGTTGATGCACCAGGTAATGTCGCCTTGTCATGTAGTTATTCTTCCTCCCATCTGCCCATCTCCCAGCCTGATGAGGACACCATAGAAGCTATGTCTACCCCTGATTACCCCTACCCTTAAGTAAGGGGGAATTTCTTCAGATGATTTTGAAGTCCATTTCCTTCCCAATTCTCCCAATGTGCTCTACCTCAAAAAATTTTGCTCATAGAACATCCCTTTGATTTGTGTGTATTTATTTCTGCCATGAGGTTAAGTAGATTGCATCATTTCATCCATCGTCTTTTGCACCTTACAGATGGATCCATCATCCACGCCATATATTGGTCATGCCGATGGTGCAAGTCACTTTTCCCGAAACCTAGCCTCAGCATCCTGGGCCATTTTTACCCCCTTGCATACGTTAGTCCTTTCAAGCGGCATGTGCATTGGATCTACCACCAATAATCAGGACGAATATGATGTAGTGATAGGTTTGTTAGTCGATTCCCTTGCTCATTGCATCCTTCATCTTCATGTTCGTTTAGATTCCTTGCTACTTTACATGAAATTGAATGGTGTGTATCATGTGCATAACCAAGTCCTATTTAGAAAATATCTATGAGTGAAGCTATTGGTACATGAATTTGAAACCATTAATTTCATTCATGTGCCTAGAGCCCAAAATCACTATGTAGATACCATTGCAAACAACATTCTAGATTGGCATTTATCACATGTATACCATAGAAGACAACCATAAACAAAACAAATGGAAAACCATCATCGTCATATAAAATTCATAATCATATTATGTATCATGTAAGTGTTTGGAGCCCATAGCTCTAAATACATCCAGTACACCCATAGCATACTGGGGGGCACATAGACCCCTACATCTCCTTTGGAGGATCTCGTGCCAATTTGGGCCGAGATGCTTGAATCCATTTTTCTAGCACTTGGAACACTATGGTGCTCCACAGACTCCTCCTTCTAGGGGGCAACATTCCCACCTTTGCATACTAGATCAGTATCCCATGCTTGGGGGCATGATGGTTTTCCCTTGGCCATCTTCTCAAGTATTGGCCTAGATCCCACTGGATCTAGGTATGGTTGATTATCCTCCCATTCCTTGGATAGTTTGTCCCACTGACCTCTCCGGTGAGCCATATGCACATCTAATATCATAAATGTTTAATACCATATCTTCAAATATTCTACTCTATACCACCTAGTCCCCATTTTTGACTTAGTGGGTGAGGATGATTCTAGACTGCCTCTAGTATTTCATTCTCGTTTTCCTATTCCCTTAATTATTCACCAGGAAACATCGTTCCAAGAAGCATTAAGGCCATCTTTAGACCAGTAAGGCCACTTGCCTGAAAATCACAGACCTCAATTTTGATGGTCATTTTTCCACTATGATCACCAAACTGTAGCTCAATTTGACGAACTGTCAGCATCATCAGAAAGCTCTCACCAAGCTCTAAAATGGGTCCTCCTCAGTTTTTGATGATTCGACACTTCACCCGAAAGCCATTTTTCCATGAAAAGTCACTTCGTCGTCTCTTAAAATCGAATTTCTTCATAAAGTGGCACTTTTATTTTGTGGTCCACCTCCTCTTAGTACTTGTTGTACTATATGTTGATTTTCGTCATGAGTAACCATCATTTACTCATGTTTTCATGGTCCCCACCAGGCCTTGTCTATGTGGCAACATCATCGACTCACCCTTATTCAGAGCATCTGCGATGAGTCACCCTTGTAGTCTTGGAGTTTATCTCATGCCCCACCATATCATGTCACAGTATTCCATCGATATTTGCATACCATTCATCCTGTGGTGCCCATTTTGGCCTCTCGTCATACTGTCCCCATCCCCTCCAAAGTTGAGTCAGTTGCTGCCAAGTCTACCCTACACTTTATGCTCTAATAAGGGTAGTTGTATGTTTTTCCCTCATTCCCATTTCCCCATTATCCTTAGTGTCAATCCATCAGTCACATTACTATTTTCCCTTGTGCTCTAGTTTAGGATCCTCGTTGTCTTATCTATCGTGGGCCCTATTCTGTTGACATCACCTCATTTATTCCAGAAGAACGGCCTAGAGGGTGTTGTATCTCGGTTCCAACTTCCATTGTTGTTGGACACCTTGGATCGAGTAGAGGGTCTCATTATTTCCCTTTGACTTGGTCGTTTCATGTTTGTGATCCATACGCTTGATGGTCCAATGATGCAACAGATTATACCAGTGATTCTCGGGTGTGTGTGAGATGTTTCAGACCTCATGAGGGGGTGGCCCTTCAGGTATCTCCCCACATGCCTGGATGCATACCTATTATGCTACATCCTCATATGCAGTTCTGCAAAGTTGATGGGTTTGGTTCCTCCCAATCACAGTGTCCATGGCATGCACGTCTCCTTCAGATGATCCGTTCAGTTTTGCAAAGCCCTTCCTTGTTCAGGGGGGCTTCTCCAGTTGTTCTACCCTCCCTCCCACCCTTTTTTTAGGGAAGGGGCTTTGTATCTCATGTACTCATATATTATTGTATTCAGTCCTGGCTCATGTTTTTCCAGGTGCACTATGTATATGGGACACATTGTATTATTTTTTGGCTCTATTATGCTAGCATGTCATGTACCATTCAGCATGTACTTCATTTCTCAATTTTATATTTTTGGGTGAACCATTATTTTTGTACTAAGTTATCTTGGTGGGTATGGGTATGCCTCCCCTGCCTCATTGAGGTCTGGTACCACAACATAAAAGGATACTTGCATTAGTCTCGCCCGCTCTATCCTTATCCTCTTTTAAATTTAGCTTCATTGGTCTCCCTCTCTCTCTGACTCCCCTGTGTTTTCTAAGTGATTGTGCCTTTACAATGTACTTCGGTCATACGTTTTTCTCTTAACACTCATACGTTGGGGGGCAATCTGTTATCACCAAAAAATGATCATCTAGCCTAATTTACTGGATGGATCGAAGTACACCATGTAAAGCCAATTTTACCATAGTAAAATTGCTTTCACTGTGAGAAATTACTTAATAAACCACCTTTGTTAAGTAATTTGTAGTTAATCCCATGAAGAATAATTAAATAAATCACTATTTATTTGATTTTCTTCTAGAAATAATTAATTAAACCATTGCTTTATTATTATTCCTTGTCATATTTGACCCAATCATGAAAAATAAACAGATAAATCATTATTTTTCTTACTTTTCTCTAAGAATAATTAATTAATCGCTAATTGATTATTATTATTTGTTAAATTTGACTAAATTCCTTAGGAATAATTAAATAAATCCTTATTTGTTTATTATTTCTTAACTAATTCCTTGAGATAATAAATAAATCATTTATTTATTTATTATTTCTAAATAAAAGTTTAAATACTTTTTCCCTCCTAACCAAATATAATAAAATATTCCAAGTGGTTATTCTAAGATTTGGATCAATAATATTTTATTATTGTTCATTATTCGAGGATAACTCAATATTTTGTTATAAATAGAAGGGTTTTGCATTCATTATTCACTTTTGATTATTTTCATTGTTTCACTCATTGTTGTAACTCTGATTATTTTCATTGTCGCACACCATATTTTTGTTGGGTTTTCACATTATAGAGGAAAGATACTCTACACAAGCTAAGGACATTTGAGGATAGCCAAGAACCCATCCCATAGAGGGGGGCTGGTAACATTTATATGTTCTCTTCATAGTTTTTATTATAAATTTATTCTTTACATATTTGGTTTCTATTGGATGATTGGAGTTATTACTCTTTCTTTTGCTATTTAACTATGATTTTGGCATAGATCTGAACTTTGGCAGGTTTTGTTTCTATCAGTTGCTGCATATTTAAAATCTTTAGCAACCATTTATATTGTCGATATTGTTTGTCATCCACAATCTTAAGTGGGTTCTCTTCGTACATCATTGAGAAGAAAACACTACAACAAAATTGGCGACTCCGCTGGGTTTTATACTTCAGATCCAGAAACCTGGATGACCTTTGGTTTTCAGCTTAGGGTTTCTTATTTTTTAAATTCTCTTAATGTTTCCTAGTTTTCAAACACTAGATTTGATAAATTTCTGACTTCCGCAAGCTTTTTGGTCGTTTTTGCAGATCATAGGAACCAACCGCGACAAAGGTGTCACTTTTTTCCAAGATTTGTTGATCAGGATCCACGGAACATAAATCACAATTTTAAGCCCAAAACGTGTGATCTAGGCTTCAAAACACACCTTTCAGCCAAAAAGTGTGATCCCTACAGAGAAACTAGGAATAATTGTAAAATCTAAACTTGCATACCTTGAAACAATAGTAGAAGTGTCTAAATTCTTCATTGGCCTAGTAAAATAACCATTGAATCATCTAAGCTATGAATCCTTCTGACAATGGAGTCACCATTGACGCTTCTAACTCTAGATTCTTGAAAATAGAGTCGCGAGAGAAAACATCTTGTAGCCAAACGGATATACAAATCTTTGTTTTCGCTCAGAGATCTGATCTTCAACAATAAAATCATTAGGCGAAAAATATGCTTTTCATTTCCCAGCAACGACGCCAAAATGTTATCACTCAATGAAAACCCTAGCTATAGGGTAAAACCCGAAGGTAACCTCAAACCTCTTTTAGGTTGAAGGTGGCCCTTCAATCCAAAGAGGGATATCTCTATAAAACTCAATTACCTGATGGTCATTGTAGTAGAAGGTTTTGTCCAATTGAGTTCAGATGGCCAGATTTAGGTCTAGGGATAAATTGGTTGGGTGATCTTCAAAACCATTTGGCATAAATTCTAGCTATTAAACAAATGAGATCACATCTCCAATGAGCATGTTGTACAAAGCATGAAAGTCATGAGTCCTTTAACTGTTTAGAAGATTTGAAAGAAAGAGGACTGAAGGAAAACAAAGTTTATAGATGACTAGAATAACAAATATTAATTACTAATAATGTTAAGAAGGGAACATCAAAGAAATCGAATCTCCTAAACTAACATTCTAAGACATTGAAGAAGACAATTATATAATAGAGAAAATAATGACAAGGAGAAGTAACACATGAATTTCCTACTAACTACTCATCCAACCTCATTTCAATATTCATAAATTGTTTATATAGTGCTTACATAACAATTTTGCAAAATAATAGTCATCACATACTTACAAAAACTTATATATTTTAAATATCTTTCAAGTTCATGTATGCAAAGATAAACTTAAAGACATTCTATCTTTCACAGAATAATTATAGGAAAATATGCTTGTATTTAGGCAAAAAGAAATATTTGTTCAACTTCCTCCCTTGAAAATAGAAGAGGCCCCTAAAATGTGGTTTATCATCTCTACTATCATAATAGGTCCCTCTACAACAATCCATCAAAACTTCTCCTTCTTTATTCTTCATTTCTGCTCGAAAATCTTTAGCCTTCAAATTTGGAAATTGGTTCATTAATGCTAATCCTCTGCCTTGGAATCTAGAGTAGCATGAGTTGTTTTTGAAAAAACTTATTGACGATCCATTCAAACTACCAACCCCTCTTTTCTTACGATTAAATAGTTTTCAACTCATACACCTTCACCTCTCTAAATGGTTTTATCGAATGCGTTTTCACCTTATTGTTCACCAATACTCCTCAACCCCTTACGTTTTTCTTGTTTGGCTTTGTTTTGTTATATGATTGGGCCAATGACTATCAACGTAATTCCATACCAGGGCCCCTTTATAACGTAACTTAACGCGAAGTTCCAATTTTTTCCTGACTCCTTTTTCTTTAGCCGTTCCCGCATTTCTTCACCATAGGACCGAGGGTTATGACATACCGCTTAACCTTGAGGTGCGAGGGCATTTTTTTCATTGTCAGGGGCTATTTTTCCTTTGTTAAGTGCTTAGGATTCTAGTTTCTTTAAATTCCTCTAGATCATGTGCCAACCCAATATTGGAGCCCCTCTCATCCGAAGTTTCCAATCGCAATATTTACTCTAGAGTTTTGATATTCCTCAACCTCCAATATGTGACCTCTGATATGACATCATTAGTCCATGTGGCACCACATAAGTGGTGACACGTGTGTTGGCCGTTTTAATTGTTTCCACAATTCAAGCGCCACATAAATTGTCAACCTGAGGAAGTCTTTTTATTTCAAAGGTAGTCTCGCACTGGATATGCTCGATTTCAAAAGCAGAAGCAATGTTGTAGTAAAAGAAAGAACACACAGTTATTAATCTCACCAATCTACTAGTTCACACTCTATTTAATCAAAGCTGAAGTCAATTAAGTTATACGGAGATAATCCCTCTATTGCAGTTACAATTCAAATAAAGGAAAATCAATCTGCAAGGAAAGAAATCAATCAACCACAGCAGGAACAGGACCCTATTCCTTAGTGAGGAACTTCAACACCTGATGCCTGACACCTAATCACACTGTAAACTTAAGAGATCAAGACCCTATTCCTGTGAGCAGGAACCTTCAGCACTTGTTCTCTTGTTTCTACTCACACTGCAGATAAAGGAAAGCAATTAATGGGAACAGAACCCTATTCCTGTATGCAGGAATCTTCAGCACCTGCCTCCCAACATCGTTCATTCATGCAATCAAACAGAAACAGATATCTCAACTGCTAAGGGTGAAAGCATTCAATATATGCAGTGCTCAGGAAACAGAGTATTACTCAAGCTGTGTAGCCAGTGTCTAACAACAGAATCAAAATGAAGTGCAAACATATAAAGAATTAAACAATCTACCAGAACCAATGGGCGAATCTTGTGAGGAAGGCAGGCCCTTTCCTTCTCACAAGATTCCCCGGGAGAAAGAATTAAACTGAAACGATCAAAAGAAAGATTTATTCATCTGTCAAAATTACTGGTACATTACAAATGGAGACTAGCTCCAATCTTCACACAGTATGCTCCTGTAGCTTTCACAATGACCGACCCCTTCTAATGATGATGTCTCCTCTTTTTAAAGAGGAGACATCATTTACAGTTTATATGAGAGCAAATCTCAAATCTGTTCCTTTTCCCCAAAACAGGATTATTCGGTTCTTCATAAAAAGATATTGTTACAACAGAGATAACAAGAATGCTATCTTCAGGATAATCCAGATAATCATGTCTTCGTACTGCTGCCACTATTCTTCAAAAAGCTCTTCCAAAATCGCAAATTACGGCCAACGGAATTTGCGTGTTTGACGGCTGTTTCAGCAACTGGGTCAGTTGTTTCAGCAACGGAGTCAGCTGTTTCAGCAACGGCCGCAATGCTTATCTGCAACCTCTGGATTTGTATTAGCAATGATATACTTCGATTAATGATAAAATATAAGAGTATTGTGAAATTAAATGTAAAATAGATTAATCATATAATAAAGAAGAGGTTTTTGTATACCTTGGGAAAAAGTGGATGAAGATGATACTGGGATTCATGGTTATAAAGGTAAAATGGTATCAAAATATGTGGCAAAAATGATACATAGTGGGGTCCTAACAGTTCATTAAGTCGATTTGGGTTGATATTGGGTTGGAAAGTGACTGCACAGTCTGATATGCAAATTCATATGGACTCAAAGGCATATGAGTACCAAACGAGTCTAACTCAGTTTCAGAAGGAATGATCCAAAGATCATCATTAGCGATAGTTCTTGATGAAATCATATGAATTGTTGCAGTAGAAGGTGAGGCGTTGATAGGAGGGAAAGGAAAAGTGCCCAGTAAACCAGAATCTTTAACTAACCCTACACCAACATCCCTATAAGGGATCGTCGCTTTGCCAACGTGATGAATACTCTCAGCAGAGGCTGGGTCGGATGAAAAGTATGACAACTGATCGATAGGTACGATCTTTCCATTATGAGGAAACTTCATGAGCCGAAATACCGATGAGACAACAGCTGTTATAGCGTAAGACCAACTACGACCCAAGAGAAGGTTGTAATCTAGAGGGGCATCAACCACCTCCACATCTAGATTGACAGTTTTGCCTTCAACCCCTATAGGTAGATCCTGTAAAATGTCGAACGGATGGAACCCACGGCCATCAAAGGCCTTAAGAATTGTCGGGGATTGGTTGAGTGAAGGAGAACCAAGTGATCTCCAACGTTGTATTGACATAATGCACGTGGAAGCTCCCTCGTCAAACACTCCTATGAACAGGTCTGTTTTTTACTATCGCTAGAATGTGGACAGCCATTTGATGGGGGAGACACGGTGCACTTTTTTCTAGATCAAAGATTATTAGGTTCGGGTCCTGAATGTCAACAGCTCCTATATCCGAAAGAAGTAATTTGCGCTGTGATGGGAATGATTGCAGAACTTCCAAAGCCGACATTACTGAGGGTGAAACAGCTAAATCCTCAACAATGTTGTAATTTTGAGCTGCTCTCGCATGTGGATTGAAAGCAGATCTCCGAAGTACACCCTTAGTGGGCGGTTTGATTACTAAATCCGGGTTAGGTTTCTCGATCTGTAGCGGATCGGAACCAAGGAGCTTAGGGTTGA
>APFE030378100.1:1894-15729 GCA_000404065.3 Pinus taeda | reverse complement strand
CATTTCATTCCACTTCCATTTCATTTTCATCATCATTCTCACTCCATTTTCACTCCATTTTCATTCCATTCCATTTCATCAATAAAAGTCCCCCTTTCAGGACTATTTTCATTCAACTATTTTCCTCTAAACTATCTTTGTGCAGATCAGGGGATGTTGTTCCAGTTTCCGCAGCTGGCCACCATTTCCGCAGCTAGAAATGATTTCCGCAGCCAGCATCACTTTGTTTTCAAAAATCTTAAGCAAAGAATGACAAGTGTCCAAAGGTATGATCAAAACTCTCTATCAAACAACACTTCAAGTCATCATTATGTATAGTTATTAACCCATGATCGGTTCTTCTATGTGCAATGATTTAATTATTCACCCACTACCATTCCTATCCCGCAATACCATTCCATACACCTCGCATTCATTCTTCGTAACGGTCTTATGATTACCCGAGTTCAAACTCAAAAATGACTATACTTCTATTTATGACTCGTACTCCTAAGACGTGACCTATTGTATTATGACTCTTACAAGCCATAACTTCCACAGCCGTCTACTTGAGACGTGTAAATCTCACATACAGTCACCTAACTCAGGAGAATCAAGCTGTTACTCCACTCATATCATAATCCCAACATGTACTCATGTTCATTTTATGAACTCGATCACGGTCACCCCTACTCACTTGTTCTTCTTCCTGTGATCCGGGCATTTCCTCTATTTCCGACTGCAGTCACTACATTTTGCTTGACGCTTTGATTACAGCCACTACAGCCGTCCTAAACCCCGATTACAGCTGCTACAGTCTCTCCTAAAAACTCTGTGACAGAGCCATTCTTCCTTAGCCCTCATACGTAAAAAAACCCTCAGTGAATTTAAAGCCGAGAATGGGAAAACTGCTGAGAGCCGAGCCGGAAGGATCAAAATACTTGGAGGGTTATCCCCAAGTCAAGGAGTTATTAAAGAAAGCCAAATGGCTCTGGTTTATTCAAAAATTCAAAGGGTATAATAAGGAAGTGACTAAAACCTTTGCAAGGTCCTTTAATGGATAGACAATGGAGGTGGGAAACTTAAAGTTTGCGGTGACCGAGCCCACAATCGCAGTAGCTACAGGCCTGCCTCAAGACGAAGAAACATGGTTCAAAAATAGGATCATAGATGAACAAATTTGGAGAACAATGCTGCGAAATCAAGGTATGGATACCACAGTATTCACCCGAGGTATCCCTGTGCATGTATTGAAAGAAGAATGGTCTGGTTTATTGTTGGTCATATAGAAATTTATTACATGTGAGGGCCATTTTGGCTCTATGTACATGTACCATGTGAGGTTAATGATGAATTTTATAGATGGACATGTTCTTAATTTACCACATTTTCTTCTAGCAAGTTTAAAGAAGATGAGTGTTACGGTTCAAAAGCATGTAGGTAACATTGAGCCACATCTCTATCATCATGGGCTCATAAGAATTCTGATTGAGGAGCAGTTAAAGAAATCTAAGGATACTTGGGAACAATTTCTAATTAGAAACTACTTCCAAGAGCCAGCTGAGGCCTCTAGAAGTAGTCCATTAAAAATCCCAAGGAAAAGTAGGAGGAGGGATAAAAATGTTATAGCCCAAGACTCCCCTCTTAAAGAAATTGAAGAGACTGTTCAAAAAGAGGAAGAAGACCAGCCCAAGAATAAGAAACAAAAGAAAGAGAAGGGCAAAATAACCACTCAAGAAGTCTCTCCATCACCTGAAAAATCCTTAGAGGAGGACTACCAGCCTCTGTCAGAAAGGCTAGTAGATCTTGAAGCTGTTGCCTTGGCCAAGAAACAACAGAAAGGGAAACAGAGTGCAGAAAAGATAAGTGTGAGTTCATCCTTGAGAAGGAGCTCTCGGTTAAAAGGAAAATGGAAGAAAACCAAGGGATATCAGTCCCACTTTATTGACTTAAGTGAAGAAATACTTGAGAAATCTCCAGAACAGCCAAGCCTTGAAACAAGTCCTCCATGAGAGGAAAGTCCTTTTCGGCAAGAAGGAGCAGGCAGTCCTCCTCCACAAGATTTTGAGTTCAAACAAAGAAAATCACCTGATGTGGATCCTAATCAGCAAGAGGTATACAATTACCTAGAATCCCTAGAGCAATCAGCTGCAGGACCTAGCACTTCTTTTCCACTTGATGCACAAGTTCAGTCTCTAAAACAGGAAGTGTTTGAACTAGAAGTCCTAAATAGACACATAATACAAGAAAATGAAACACTCAATGAGTAGGGTAAAGTGGAAAAAATGGTCCATGATAATACCATGCTCCATTTAGGACTGTGGTAGAAGAAGAATAGAAGACTGAAAAAGAGATGCAAAAAGCTAAGCAGGGCTCTAATTAATCTCAAGTTTAAATGTGTAGTTAGAAAACCAAGGATGATGATGACGATGGCATCAAGGAAAAAGAAAAGAGGACTAGATGTCCTTGCAGAGGCCTCAGAGAATGTAGATTAAAAGGGAAATCACTCAGTTTTGGTTGCATGAGGACATGCAACACCTTCATAGTGGGGGTATGTTGAGCCTCAACCTTGCACCTTCCTACACACCCTCTTAACCCTCATACTCCACTTACTTCACTCATCCAGTGGTTGAATCACTGCATTATAGTTTAAAAAGGATTGTTTATATGGTTTTCTAACTATACTGATGTCTGTTGTTTGGTTTAGTCTTTTGTTCATGCAACTGCGGAAACTTGTCAATTTCTGCAGCCAGCACAGGTTTCCGTAGCCCGCACAAGATTCCGCAGCCATTTTGTTAAAGGCTGTGCTCCAGGTGTCTTTTGAAGGAACGGGCTATATGGGCAAGCTCCAGATGGCATGTACATGGATCGTGTCCCTTTGAACTGACCAAATCATCATTTTGAAGCCGCAGTCAACCAAAGTCAAAGATGTGTCCAACCAAAGAGTCCAGCGGTGGCACGTTACTGTTAAAGGCACGTGAATGATACGTGGCCTAGTTCCCAGCTCACGGAGGCTCCAACACACCTGAGGATCGTTCTTGAACAACGAATCTAACAGCCAACCACTCCAGGATTTAAGAAGCATAACGACAGTTACACTTGATCTCGGCTCATGAGATCTACGTGTGTATGGCACGCAGCTAATAGCCTAAATAGTTGATTAGTTAACTGTAGGACTTTTACATTATAAATAACGCGTTTTCAAACGCTGTAAAGGGGACTTTGGATGCATAGAATTTCTGAACTATTATGTAATTTTCGCACGTTGTTGGTTATTTTGTCACCCCACTGTTTTATATGTTGCTAATTTGAATACATGAGTAGACCTTTCTGAAGATATTCTTGTGATCATTTGATTGGCTAAAGTGGCAGAGGGCCCCTGCATACTGAAGCCCTGTAAAGTATTTATTTAGTTTCATTATGCTTTTGTTTTGTCATTAGTTTGTACATAATATGTTTTGCTTTATGTTTTCTGTTGTTTATATCTTTGTCTTTATAAACTGATCAGTGCTTTTTGCAGGTCCTTTTAGGTAGCCCGGGCAATCTTTTATTTTCTTTAATAACTTTTGGCATATGTGATCATCTTGTCCTGCCTGCTAACCTTTATTTTCTGCAATTTACATTCAGCATTGTCCTTTTCAAATTGTTATTTGTTTATTTCTTTTTCTGCTAAATTAGATGTCATACTACTTAACAATTTTATGATTTCTTTCTGTGGTCAAATGATTATATCAGCAGGAGATCAGAAGATCACTAACTGTGGTGTGATTTAAGCATCATATTACTTACTCATAGTTGTTTTCCATAAAGTAGATTGAGCTTAATGGTAAAGAACTAAAGGAGTCTAAGTAGTGTGATTAATTTCTTTTTACATTTAGTTATCATATTGCTTGTTATGTTCATGATTACTTCCCCAAGGTAGATTGAGCTGAGGGGTAAAGGATTTGAAGAATTCAAGTAGTGTGATTAGTTTCCTTATGCAATTTACTTTCTTGAATAGTTAAATATCATTTTTCTTGTTATGCTCATGATTACTTCCCCAAGGTAGATTGAGCCAAGGGGCAAAGGATCTAAAAAGCTCAAGTAGTGTGAATTAGCTGCTTTACTTTAAGTTGAGTTTTTTTTCAAGTTTTTTCTTTATTTTCATTTGCAGCAGCAAGGATACTGGGTCATTGCCATTAGTTCGCTTTTTGTTGCATTTTTTTTTCTCTTAAGAATTGGTTTCATTTCAGTTATTGTAAAGCTTTGTTTTGAGCATTTTTCAAGTATATAAATCATCACCATTTACACTCCACACACTTCACACTTCACTTTCATCACCACACATTAAGAAAAGAATAAAATCAAAAAACAAACTAAAAAGATTAAAAATGACAAAAACCTAAGAAAATGGTTATCTAAGTACATATAGTACACCTCACTTTGTCAGTTTATGAACCCCGGGTTGAAAATATAAATAGCAATTTAGATCACACTAAATTGACCAAACACATTGCACCCTAGAGAGGAGAAAATTAGTATGAATCGCACCTTGTACACTGGGAAGGTGATATGCATTGCACCCTCTGCATTGAGCTTTCAGTATGGTCCAATTTTGACCATTTATGAGTAGTTTTCAGTGGAGAACTTCTGGGAGATGATGTACTCAGTTGACCTTGTTCCTTTAGGCAGTGAAGAAAAACTTTTAGGGACTTAGGAGCCCTTAGTTTATGGAAATTTAGGATTAGATTTGAAGTGCCCAAAAATGTCTATAACAGTCAACCCCTAAAGCCTGAGGTCGTTAATCTTTCTGATGTCGGGTGAAATGCTTTACTATGAGGATCTGAAGCTTTTTCGAGCTGGGAGGCGATTTGTAATAAGATACAATACAATACATTATTTTGACAGCATGTTTTCATGATCTAGCTGAGGTGGGCATTCCCATGGTCAACTTTATAAATTCATTTTCATGTACATAGGACAGACAATCGTCTGTGTGACAAATTGATGATATGGACTCATCATCATTTGATTTGGATGATCATATGTTCGCAATGATGTACACTTGATGTTTTTATATTCCTAAATATATCGCAGCCTAGATGGATGAAACTAGATCTGGGGTCTTCAATACTCATTCAATCTTCACTCAGAGTACAAGTCGATCCATGTGAAAAAATTTCTGGAGTCGAACATGGAAAGACATCGCCTGATTACGAGCCAATGATGTAAGTTGTTAACAGGTACGAGAGGAATCACCAATAATGACAATGAACCTCAAGGCACTATAGCACAATTCACGTGGTGTGAAAAAGGACTTGGCATTGAACACCACGCAAAATCTCTCAGTCGAAGGCCATTGATGTAAACCTGTCGCCGAAAGTGAGAAACTTGCCCTTGAGGCATGTAAGCTTCAAAGTACTGAAAGGGTTGTTCCTAAGTCAACTTCTTGGATAATGAGCTGATGTCGACAAGAAGAGACCCATCATAGGAGGGCCATAATGAATCCCACATCAATGACATAGAATGAAGCAAATGATTTTGGAGGTGAAAACAAACTGACGATACAGGGTTTAGGGTGGCGGTCATGAAGGAATGAAGCATGAATGTATTGCAGTGGGCGAGACACAGGTGAATTGTCTGAATGACTTCTCTTGAACATATCGGTGACGCTGACGATGGATTGGTAGCATTAACCCCAAATATGGATGGTGTGATGGACCTTTGGTGATGACCAGTGAATGGAACAACCCAATCCGGCATGGATGCGGAAGGAAAGTGTCATGTTCAAGAGTGACTTGCTACCAATAAAGTTTCTTCAAGTTTTCTTCCCAACTTTCCCCAGTCATTGCTGACCAGTACCTCTTTATTTTTGTCAATATTGAGGAGGATAACATATTCTTGTTCTATAATCCACCCTCCGGGTGAACCTATCGCTATATTTTAGCGAGCCTAGCAACAATGAAACTCGTTCTCGTCCATTTGGATGAGTTTGTCGCTATTCGGTTTTAACGAGTTTAATGACAAAGATAACTCGGTCTCTTTCAATTTTAGAGAGTCCGAAAGAAACGGAAAGAAGACTCCGAAAATTCGTTTTCGTTGAATAATCCCTTAAGTCCAAAAAAGTGTAAAATAATACAAAAGGGATGAATTTTCGATAGTTTTAACGAGCCGAACAAGACAAGCGCTCGATCTTTTTGTGTTATAATCTCTCAGGTCCAAAAAGATTAAAATCTAGAGGAGGGATAGCACTTCTGATGCCTTTTAACGTGCTGGAGAGGCCAATCGCTCGGCAATATTTTCATATTTTACGAGTCAGGTGAAAAGATCTTAAAGAAGACTCGTTTCCAAGGAACAAGTGATGGTTTCGGGTAGCAGATGATTCCAAGTAAGATTTGTAATTTTCCAATTACGACATTGTCACAAGGATGGCTAACAGAATCACTCTTCGCAGATGTTCCTTGAAGGGGTAAACAATCATACGGGGGTGAATGATCGGCTAAAAACAGAGTGGAGGTGATGGAGAGAACACGACCAAGGCTCAAAGCTGGCGATAAGGCATTCATAATGGTTATTTACCAATTCATTTTTTAATGAGCTTAAACGCTGGGGGAAGCATTTGCTCATGACTTATGTTTTTTTTTTAACGAGCTTGAACTATGCACTAAAACTGCTCGTGGAGAGTTTATTTTTTAACGAGCTTGAACTCTGCGACAACATTGCTCGCCAGTCGTATGATAAGAAATGTCTCATTGGAGATGCTATTTTGAAGTGGCTTACATCTCTCAAGTTTTGCCATGGATCCTTTCTTTATGCAAGTTAGGAAACGAATAGCCTTACGAGTTTAAACGGTTAGAAGTCCTAAAAATTTAAAAAATAAATAGTCTCTCTTCACTTGCATGCGGAAAGGTTTGCCTGCCCCCAAGTATAGCGAAAAATTTTCTAGGTTACCAAGAAATTTTTATAAGCGTAGATGATAAAATGCTTTCTCGGTGATGTCTATCGAAACAGACAAAGGTGAATGGCGCAGACGCATTCCACTCACATAACTTTGATGAAGGTATATTATTCCAGCATGTTCCCATTTTCCTGTAAGGACGGGTTTGCCAGACTAGTCATATATCCCTCGCGGAAATCCACTCTATACCCAAGGTTTTCTTGCCGAAATAGACCAGGGTGCATTCCCCCTAGGTTTCAGTCACACCTTCTTGAATCACTTGCACTCATCAGGTGGACGGACTGGAGACTGATGAGACATTTCTTGCGTGAAAAGACCATTTAGGGATGGCATTTGACTATTTGCGATGTGTGATCCGGGGAATGACATTTGTTCCACAAGCTTGACCATTCTGCCTTCGTGCGGAAAACAAATTACTCTAAAGAGTGAGGAGACGATAGCTCCCATGCAATAAATATAGTCGCATCCAAGGAGTAGATTATAATCTAAAGGCCCTTGAACTACCATAACGTTCATGTGAACAATTTTCCTTCTCAAAGTAATGGGCACATCTGGAAGGATCCCTAAAGGTCGACTGGGTCCCTTCTCTAAGCCTGTTAGATTTCTCATTTCAGGCAAAAGCGATGGCGAACCAAGCGCTTTCCAAGTAGTTGAGGAAAGGATACTCACAGAAGCCCCTTCATCAATGATGGTACCATCCATAACAATTCTGTAAGCTTGTACAATGATTCTGAATGGTACACTGGCTGGTAAACGGGGTCTGCCTAGTAGATTTCAGTCGAAGGAAACAACTAGGTTGCTTGGTGGTGGGACCGAATAGACGACTGGATATGACTCTGATGAACTTCCTTCCTGTGATAAAGGAACGGGAGGACTGCCGCCAAGATATCAGAGTCAGTGTTGATGAAAAGAAGTTGAACGGTGTCATTCTGTTTCTCTTCAACGACGGTATCATTCGAAGATGAACACTCTGAAGGCAAGACCGAGTCAACTGCCGTATCGGCTCATTGACTTTCGTCAGGTATGGATTCAGAGGGTTCACTTTCAATGATAGACTCTTCGGCCAACCACAATGACGGGCCATCCGGATTTTCAGCCGGTGGAGGACTTGGTAAGAGTTTTTTATATCTAGGAGGAAGTCATAGCGGTGAAATCGGACGATCATCCAAAACTCTTTTAGCCTATTCAAGGAAGGGACAACGGTGGATGGCATGACTGCCTTCACACAACTTACAAGGAAGTTTAGGATTCCTTCTTTGTCCATGTGCTTCACTTTCACTGGTTGATGGTGAGCATTCAACATGATCGCCAGAGGTTGATGCTACGGGATTGTGCAAACGAGGAGACCAGTCCCTTAAGATCCGAGGGATGCAGGGACAATCTCGGTGATAGTGGTCTCCATTGCAAATGACACAAGGAGATTCAGGTTTTGACTGTGCGGTGTGTGAATTTTTGCTAGAAGATACCTGGTTGCTCCCTTTCGATTTTGGTTTCTTTTTCTTCTTTTCCTTTTTCTCTTTTTGTTTCTTCTTCTTCTTAGTTACTTGATTTTTAGCATTTTCGGCTTTATCAAGCGAAGAGAAAGGAGGAGAGGGAGAATCAGATGAATTAGAAGGTTGGGAGGAAACTCTAGTGTCATCTAGTTGTTGATTAGACTTCTCAGGAATTACGGGATTCTGAACGACAATGGTAGAGAAGAGCCTGACAGGCAAACCAATTGTCAATCCTGGAAGTGACAAAGTTGCCATATGGGGTGGACCAACATCTCCCCAAGAGGACAAGGGACTAGGATTTCCTTCACGGGGAAGTCCTTGGTTGGTAGATTCCATTTTCTCAACCTGAAGATCAACGGGGGAATTTGTGACATTATTCTGGTTAAAATAAAAAAAAATTAGACGCTTGGACACAACTTGTTTTTTCAATTTTAAAGAGTCGAGAAAAAACAAAAGATGACTCTAGTCGCCTTTGATTTTTATTGAGGCTGAACTAACAAGTGCTCAGAGGACATTTTCCTTTAAGGAGTCTGAAAAGGAGAAAAATGGACTTCTCTGGAGATCTAGGCAGAGAGGATTAACAAACCAATCGCAAAACTACAGAATACTTTTTACGGTACGACAGTCAATCTTCCCAAATGCTGTGTTCGGTGCATTGCGATCGATAGGGTGGTAGACATGGCTTCCTAAGGATAAAGGATGTAGCCTACTGTTGTCTCCCAATATATACGCGATGGTACATGGGAGCACAAGTCCGTACTGGCACTTGCCATTTCAGAGTGGAGGAATCACCCAACCAACACTGAAAGTAACAGTTACCAAGTTTTACGATGCCGAAATACGTCTCTAGCCTAGACTTCTAGATGTTATGCGTTAAGTTCCAAAGCATTGTTAGATTCATTGGATTTATTTTAAGTTGATCTTGCTTAACAGTTTTCCTTTTAGGTTCGCCACGTGATGTATATAAAATTCCTAAAATGCAGTCTAAGATGATAAACAAATGTTTTATCTTCTTTCAGCAATGAAAATCCTAGCTACTGAAGGGAAGAAAGTCAAGCATATTTTCTTCACAGAGCACAGAGCACATGCTAAATGCACAGTCCTAAATCAATCCAAGCAATCAAAATGCAAATGCACATGCATGTATTTGTTTTCATCTCTCTTAATGTGTGAATGACGTTAAGAAAGCTATGTGCAAAACTGAATTACTTTTAAAGCGACTGTACTCAACAAAAATTCTTTTTCAAAACAAAGTGAAAGCAAGAGAGACACTTTGCGATTTTGAAATGGGAATTGCTTTTCGACACTTTAAAACTAATAATTCAAATCCTATGCAACAATAACTATATAATCGACTATCCAGAACAATGGAATTTCTTTCTAAAACTAAAAACGACAGCTACGACACTTTCAGATCTAGAGACGACAGTTCGACTATGCTACTTTTTGCAAAAGAGAACTAAAAATGACGCACAATACATAAAAACATTTATAGTTCTTTGCACTAAGGAGGCGGAATAATGCGAGAGAAGGGGGTTTTCACAGAATTACACTGAATACAGACAACAAAACTCTTGAATAAGACTGAAAACGGTGAGAAAAATCCACAGTCAGAGGGTAAAGTTAATCCTCCTTGACCATCGCACCTGTTACACAGTGAACTCAGTATGCAGCTCACCTACTGCATTCAGGAAGTGTGATGCATACAGGTTGCCTTGAATGCAAGGTGCGATGGTAGCAGTGCGAGACTTTGAACGAGATTTCACTCACAGTTTGTAATCTAGTTCAGGTTTTTAGGCTGAATAAGTAAAGATCAGTGTATGTAAAACATAGGGGTGATCTAAGAGGTTACTACAGACACCACTCAGGGAAATTAGATTGCTTGCAGATCTATTGTTCAATTCATAAACAAAACATGGAGATAGACTGAAGCAGCATTGATCTATTTTGCAATTGTATGACAAATGAAGTTTGAAGGCTAGCTGGCTTGACTTCAGGCTCCGTCTGTATGTTTATAAAAGAAACAAGGATAGATAGGCTAACAAGTAATCTAGTCGCTCCTCAGCGGAGTCGCCATTTTGTTATACAGGAATAGTGTCCACTCGGATGCTACTATTCCCACTAAGATGGGTGGCTATCTTAGAAACAAACAATCAAAGTCTACTATTGCTTCCTTTTATGAAAATAGATGAGAAGAAGAACCAAGAGGCCAACCTGATCTGCGTTTGATTCCTCTCCTTCTTGATAGAGTTTCGTCGCTCTCCTTGTCTCCCAGCTTCAAAGGACCTGTAAATCACATCACAGACTACTAGCAGAAGCAAGGTCTAAATCATAATAATATAGACAATGTGTATAACATATACATGCATAAATAAACAAATAAAACAAGAATATGGAAGGAAACAAGAATAGCTTTATTCAGATGAAAAGTAGCAAGAGGATTACAACCATGAGCTCTGACCCAGCATCATCCTCCAACTAGGAAGCCCTTATTCACCTCAAGCAAAGCTAGATCATCCAACACTGTGAATGTACTCCAGAATACCAACAACACTTCTCTATAAGATACAAAATACCAGCCTCTGGATCTCTTTGATGAGGGATCCATATATAGATTATTACATAGAGGTGAGTCATCTTTTGGGATCTTGATTAGTGTATTCTCTGTCATAGTTCCTGCTTCCACTTGGAGAATGATGATCTCTTACTCATCCCTGGTCGAAAATGGAGAGGCAAGTGTCAAAGGGGAAGCTTCTGGAAGATTCCATGATCTTCCACCTTGCATTTTTGTCCCTTCCATTTGTCCATTCTCGACCATCGCACCCTACAGAGGAGAAAATTAGTATGCATCACACCTTGTACATTGGGAAGGTGATGTGCTCGCACCCTCTACATTGAGCTTTCAGTATGGTCTAGTTTTGACCATTTATGAGCAGTTTTCAGTGAAGAACTTCTGGGAGATGATGTAATTAGTTGACCTTGTTCCTTTAGGCAGTGAAGCAACACTTTTAGGGACTTAGGAGCCCTTAGTTTATGGACATTTATGATTGGGGTTGAAGTGCCCAAAAATGTCTATAACATAGCCCCAATATAAGAACCCCGTCTCATTAGAACTTTTTCAAGTGGCAAGTGTTACAAAGTGCCAACGTCCTGAACCTTCGATACGCTGACCTCCGATTTGACATCATCACTCCACGTGGACCCTCTTTATAGGTGACACATGTCACCCTGATTTTCCCTCTTAGGCCCCCTCAAAATAACAAAATTTATTGCCATGTGATCTTCCATACCGCCACGTCTGTTGACATTAGATTCCATTGTAGCTTTATCAAAACCAATCATATGCTACAATGTGTCCCTTATCAAAACCAATCATACGTTGCCACATGTTCCAATAGAGGAGAGAGAAAAGGGACCATCCACCTCTGGTATCACGATGAAATCCTTTGTTAATTTTTTATCAGCCTTCCCTAGAACATTCTAATATTATTTGCACTTTATGATATCATAACTTTTTAAGGGATCTCACTTTAAGAGGTTTTGATTCTCTGATTTTCCGACCTTCGATGTTCAATGCACCGATATGTGATCACCGATATTCCTAACACTCTATTATGTAAGACCTCTGATATATGATCATTGATCTCCTCTAGACCTCTGATATGTGATTGCCAATATGTTGGACCTTCGATATGCGATTGTGGATTTTCTCTGGACCTCCAATATTCCTTCCTTTCAATGGCTTAAAACCCTTAAACTTCAATATGCCATATCTTTTGATCCAGGAGTCCATTTGTGGAGTTACAATATCGTTGGAAAGCTTGTTTAGATTACTTTCCAATGGAGAGGGTCAGAAATAGACTTTGAGTCCCTTTTATACATGCAAAATGACTGCAAAATTATTTTCTTATTTACTCAGATTTCCAAAAAATGTTAACAACCCTGCTATCAAGAAATTTTCCATGTTTATTACAATTCTAAATAATAACACTACAACTATTAGCATTTTCCAAAAAATATTTAAAATATTTAAATGTTTGTTGTGATGACAGCTGGTTCCATGAGGATGTTGTTGATCAATGATGGCAGTAAGAATCCCCCATAAACCAATTGCCTCATCCATTACAAAATTTGGCTAAAAGAAAATCTAACTAAGAAATAGAACTTCATTTTTTTAAGAGATGAGTTATAGACTTTGAACTTGAAAGTAGAGAATAAAACTTTTCTAAAAAATCTTCTTATTTTTTAGATGAATATCAACAGAACCTTAGGGCCTTTGCTCCGGGCTTCTGGTCCTTTAGAAAATTCATCCACACCTGCAAGATACTTTTCAAAATATATGAATATGTATAATGAAACTCGAAAAGCTGTTAGGATATTCCGACACATAGGAAATAGTTAAGTATAACTTGGTCTAATGTAGAGTTAGATAAAGTGTGTTTCTTTACTATGTACTTTTGTAACTTACAATTTGACGGTCACGATATGTAGTGATCCGACGGTTCATTCTGTCCTCGGTGTCACCAACACTTGATCCGTGGCTTAACAGCCGATTGGTCCATGATCTCTATTTAAAGAGCATGGAGGGTCATTTGTAGGTTAACTATTCATGAGAGAAGCTTATTTAAAATTTCATTCTTTTATTAATAAATTGCCTGAAGTGGCCGTGTTGGCTCGGGTCGTGGACTATTTCCCTCTTTGAGGGTTTTAACCACATCAAAAATACTGGTGTATTGATCTGTGATCTGTTTGTGAGCAGTGTCCTTTGGTGTTCTATCTGAGGAACTTACTCTGTAAATTCCTACATGGTATCAAAGCTATTTGAGGGCTGCGTCCATTGGTGATCCAAATTTGAAGCTGGTAGAAATGCATCCGACTACAGTTTCCTAGATCTGTTGTTTCTGACTGCTTTCGGGCTGAGAGGAATTCTCTATTGTGTTAGGAGCATTTGTTCCAGTGAGGAACCCATTTCGTTTCACATGAAAAGGTTTCTGGTAGCCCTAGCTACGTCATTTTTAAGATATGGAAGTATACAATGTTTATTTGCAGTTTCTAGTTATTTTCTCTCTGTTTATTATTTCGGTTTATTTAGCTTCTTTTTCTATTACCGGATCTATACCTTTCATTTCTGTGTATGCTCTTTGCCCTATTACTCTATGCGATCTGGGAAAATCAGAAATAGAGAGGAAGGATTTTTCTCATGCGTATGCTCTTTTCCGTTGCGCCTTAGTGTGATCTCGGAAAATCAGAAACATTGAGGAAAATATTTAGTTTCCGGGTAAAGCTAACTTCAGGTCATAAGGTTTGTTTTTTTTTTGTATGTCTGTGTTGGGTTTTGTGTTTTTTGTTTTGTAGGGAAAAAAGATTTCTCAAGCAAGCACGCAACCCAAAGCTTCAGTGACTAAAAAAAAAAAAACAACCCCCCC
>APFE030378094.1:41181-72850 GCA_000404065.3 Pinus taeda | reverse complement strand
TGGATTATTACAAGTGAAGTTGATTCCCATTGGAAAATACAAGGGTACATTGTGCGTCAATATTTGCTAGTTTTTCTGCCTTGTTGCTGAAGAATATGCTTATCTCATACGGGCCAAGCCATCTAGTGTGCAGTTTCCCCTTGAAATTCTGAAGTCAGGAATCATATATATCTGTGCAATCCCCATTTTCAAACAACTTCCTTTTATCCAACTAATCACTCCATTTGGATCCTTGTTGTTGGACAACATCTATGTCTTTTTTGGTGGCCAAACATATTACATCAAGCTCATGAGGATTCTATAATTAATGGGTTGTGTTTATGACAAGTCCAAACTGATTTCTACTATAATCCTGAGTGTGTTAATTTAAAATTCAAAAGGAAAAATGAGGTAGTTCCCATACACTAGCTAAAATGGGGAAGCTCTTGTTGTATTTTTTCTATATTTCCCTAAAGGCCCATAAGGCTTCACGTAATTGATCATTCCAATCATGATGATCAAAAAGAATGTTCTCTAATACTTTATTGGTGCTTTAGACCTACTTTTTTTCTTGTGGGTAACATGGAGAAGTGACCTAATGTTGAGTCTTGTATTTCTTAAGAAGTTCATTAATTTTTTTTTATGTAAATTACGCTCTACCATCTGTGAATACTTTCCTTAGTATTCCATGTCAAACGAATATTTCCTCATACAAAAAGTTAATAACAACTTGTTATGTGGCCTCTAATAATGCTCTTTCTTTTGACCCAATTGGTCAGGTAATCAATGTCAACCAGGATGTAGGATTTTTTATGTAATGGAGGATTGATTGGGCCCAGAGACACGAGGGCCCATTTCTCAAATGACTCGATTACTCAATGTATTTGTAATGAAATTTCCTAAGACCGAAAGACTTTTATTGCATCCTCTAACGTATTTCTTAGCTTCTTGGACTATAGTGGGCCAATAATATCCCATGCACAACACCTTATGGCATGTTAGTTTATCTGCAAAATAGCCACCATAAGGGCCATCATGACAGACCTTGAGAATATTCTTGAGTTCATCATGCCTAACACATATGTGGATTGTTTGATCAACCCCTATGTACAATAGGTAGCCATCTATCCATGAAATCTTGGTACCTTGCTAGATGATCATTCATCTTCCTCATGGGAAAACATGAGTTGGCAATTTCCTATAACAAGGTACTTTGCAATGTCTACATAACATGTTGTATGAATGAATACTCAAAACAGATGTTCTTCAAGAAAAAATTCTTTTACAGGGGAATTGGTAGTGTTCATAACAAGCCTAGATAAAATATATACAACTACATTATCTCTACCAAGTTTATCAATAATTGTAATAATAAATTCTTACATTAATAACAACCACTTGATAACTCGTGCACTAGTAATAGGTTTATTGGCTAAATACCTAGGAGATGAGTGTTTCATATACATAAAGATAGGGTAGATAGTTATGTAATTCTTGAATTTTTTGACTACAAATATGACAGCAAGTCATGAGCCCTAGTAATGCAACAATAATTTTGCAACTCCCAAGGATACCAATTTAAATTATCAACCCAAGGTTCATACAAACTTAAGAGGGGCCAACATTATATGTGCATTAGACAACTTATCTTCCTAGCCTGAATCCCTTTGACGCAAGTGAAAGGAGACATTGAAATGACTTCAAATGGTCAAACATCTAGGTAATCTATGAATCCTAATTTTGGAAACATAAATAACAATAAGAAACCCTATTCTACTTTTGTTGGAAAGTAAATGACAGAAAGGAAATCTATTCTATTTGCAAAAATATAAAGAAAAATGACAACCTAGCAAATATAATCTATCTCTCTAGAAATGAAATGGAATTAAAGGAAATCTATTCTATTTATAGGAAAGGAGGTCCTAGATTACACTTGCAAGAATGAAATCACACTTTGCTTAAAGTAAATTTCGGAAATGAAATCTAGACTATTTACATAAATCAACATTCAAGAATAAATAAATGTAAGAGCTAAATGTCGACCTAATCAAGCCTCAGTTAAACCAAAGTCACGTCAAAGCATTCATAGGATATAAATATACTTATACCATGAATTTGGAGTGAATAAGGGCTCGAAAACAAATTTCTACAAGTTGCTACATGATTGCAATAGTCTGTCCTCCACGTTATCTCACCAAATGAGAAACAAAATAAAATTAAAATGAGATGGGGTCAACATTTTTATTAATTAGGATATCCTATGACTCCAATACAAGTGGAATCACTCAAAGATACCCTTATTAACATGTCCTAAAAGTTAGCATAAAATTACTACTTTGAAAACAACACATTTCAGAACAATGAGCTAGTAAGTAGATATAAATACCCAAATGCATAAGCCAATCAAGTGAAATTGATATGTGGTTATTTTTTTTATTAATTTGGATGTTTCTATACTTTAATCCAAATGGAATCAAATTGAGAGAAGCTCATGAACACATGATAAATTTAGGAGAAATTATTACTATTTTTTGCATGATACTTCTAGAAATTCCAAATTTGTGGATCAATGAACCAATCCAAGTAGTAGATGAGGAATTATGAATTTGCAAAAGCGTATGTGAATATGAATTATTATTATTATTATTAATTATTCTTATATATAATATATATTAATATATATATTTATATTAATATATTTTATATATATATTATGATATAGATTTATAATATAATGTATTATATATATATTATATGATATATATATATATTAGTAATATATTATACTATATATATAGATATGACCTGAAAAACAACTTACTTCAATAATTTAACCAATCTAACCGACAACAAATGAATCATGAATACTAAATGTAGAAATAGGAAAAACAAAAATAAGATATGAAAGTGAATAAGAAGTGCAAAGAAGATAAATAAATTGTACAATAAGGCTTTTGGGATCTTTTCATGGCCAAGCCCAAGGATAATCAAATACATATGAAGGAAACGAAGATTTAGAAGTTAAAAATGGCACCAAGCTTCATTATTAGAGTCAATCCAAGTATACTCGTACTCAAAATGAATGTAGAGTTGCTAAATAACAAGTTTTCTTCACAAGAAGACTAAAACATAGATGCCCCTAGAGGATAATCCGAATTGGTACTTGTAAAAATTGATGAGGAACCATCCTCCTTTAAACTAGGTAGCTTTCCCCTCCAAAATTCCTTTAAAAATGGATTCGGTTCCCAACAATAGGAAACTTCATTAAGTATTGAGTTCTTTCTTCTCCCTTAGTAGGGAACACATCGCTAGATTTTCTCAACCAATGTAGCTCCAGAATATGTCAATGATTTTATGAGTTTTATTCATTTATTGGTCCATTATATACTAGGGAGCAAGTCCATAGATTATCTCATCTTCCAAATCTTCATAATTTTCCCAAAATTCTCACAATATTATACAAAAATAATCTATAAACCCTCATGATGAAAAAATTATAGCTCCAAAATATCTCATGAAATGCAAAAGAGAGGTGAAATTTGATGAAGGATGATTATATGGGCCTTGAATTATACCTATTTGTGAGGCCCACCATACTGCCTACTAAAAGTGTTGCTCATCATCTAAGAAACTTAGTCACCTA
This sequence comes from Pinus taeda, assembly GCA_000404065.3. Taxonomy (NCBI): domain Eukaryota; kingdom Viridiplantae; phylum Streptophyta; class Pinopsida; order Pinales; family Pinaceae; genus Pinus; species Pinus taeda. The sequence goes on along the minus strand of APFE030378094.1, from coordinate 69,228 downwards.
ATTGTACCTCATTCATCGCCTTGGTTGCCTCTTTATTGTACATTTCTCAATCCTTCCTCTTAAGAATCTTGGCTATAGGTGTAGATTTTTATTGTAGATTCAAATTTTAAATTGTGATATGCTAAAACAATTGACTTGAATCTACTCTACTCATTAGCGGAAACAAAAATTGATCGATGAAATAATCAAGTATAAAAGTAAATAATTCCAATCACACATAATGAATAATTTTATGGAGAAAACCTCACCTAAAAACCCCTGCTATATCTATATTGCATTAACTAGAAGATAGGAGAATAAAATACAATGCTTGTTCAACCCAAAAAATATCTGAACAAGTACAATCTCACTCACTTCTTTACAAACCAACTCAAGCCAATACTTAGCCAAATATGTTGTCTTCCAATCCCCTAATTACTTTCATTGTTCGCTTGGTAATTAGCCCATATTCAATTGGGAAATTCCTCACTCGTAACTGTGCAATCCATCCATAGGCCTTCCTCTCATTGCATGCACCATCAATTTAATTTAGATGATTTTACAACTGATAGTACATTGTCTCTGAACTCTACTCTCAATTGGTACTTCCTCTAAACTGACATGCATGATTTATTAATGAGTGAATTATCAGTTATCTGATTTATCATTGCATGTGAGATAAATCCTATTTAATTGACTTGACCACTCACTAGTTCCTCCAATAGTTAGAACTAGTTTAATTGAATGTAACTCAGTTAAACTAAATTAAATAATTATAACTCAATAAGAACTCAACTTGGGCCCCTAAAATTTAGGGATCACTCTACATCACTCTAGGTAGACTTCCAAATCAATTTTTTAGAGCCAAATAAGTCAACTTACCTTAGTTAACTGCTACAAGTTGCAACGAGAATAGCATTACAATTTAATTTGTAATTTAATTCAAGGACAAATTAAATTAGGATTTTATTGTTTCTATTTTTAGTACTCCCTCTCAACAAGAAAGGGATTATCTACTAACCCAATCCTTCTTCTGTGAAACTTGAATTTACATCTTGACAGTGGCTTTTTCAAAATATCTACATATTGATCCTCTGTAGGAATGTACTCCAACAACATGATTCTCCTCTACACACAATCTTGTAGATGGTGGTACCAGATTTCAATATTCTTGGACCGATCAGGAAAAAGGGGATTCTCATATATTTTGATGCAACTTTGATTGTCATAGTAAACCACTATTGGATCCATCTTCTGACCAAACAACCTAATAAGGATCTTGCTCATCCAGATATCCTCACAAGTTACTTGACTAGGAGCCATGTATTCTGCTTCTACTGAATTGAATGCAACTGATCTCTGCTTTGTGTTATACCAAGAAACTGCCGCTAACCCAATATTGAAGATTCCCCATGATGTGCTCTTCTTGTTGAATGGAATCCCTACCTAATCTACATCTGTGAATCCTTGAAGCTTCAGTCCCTTTTTCCATTTATACCAAAGACTAAACTAAGTTGTGCCTTTGAGGTATCTCAACACATGTCTAGTTTCCTTCCAATACAGTTTGGTTGGCTTAACCATGGCTTGACTAAGTTGGTTATCTGCAAAACACATGTCTGGTCGTGTGTTCACCAAATACATAAGTGAACGAACAAGTTGTCTATAAATAGTAGCCTTAACTACTTCACCTGAAGTAGCATCCTCCTTCCTCCAGTTACCAGTTAGAGGTGTCTCCATCGGTTTTCTCCTCTCCATGTGGAACTTCTTTAGTATCTCATTGTAATACTTTCCCTGAGAGACAAAGACTTCTTCAGGTTGTTGCCATACATCCATAACAAGAAAGTAATGCATGAGCCCTAGGTCCTTCATCTAAAACTCTCTTACAAGATCCTCTTTACAAGATTTAATCAACTTCTCATCATCTCTCAAAATCAAATCATCGAAATAATATACTATAATCAACAATTTACCTTCAACTACAATATGGTAAAAGTTCACATCTGCTTCACTTTTGATGAATCCCAACCCGATGAAATAATTGTCAATCATGGTGTACCAACCACAGGGTTCTTGTTTCATTCCATATAATGCTCGCTTGATTTTTCACACATGTGACTTTCTCTTGAAGGTATCAAATCCTTTTGGGTGCTCAATATGCACCTCTTCTTCAATCATGTCATTGAGGAATGTTGCCTTTACATCCATCTAAAGTATATTCCATCCCATTTGCGCTGATAGTGCTAGAATATATCTGATTGATGAGTACCTTTCTATAGGAGTAAAAGTTTCATTGTAACCAATTCCCTCCACTTGAGAGAACCCTCTAGCCATAAATATGGCCCTGTGTTTATCCACACTCCCATATGCTACTTGATTTACCTTTTAAATCCATCTCAAACTCACCATTACCTTGTTTGTTGGTCTTGGGACGAACTCCCAAACATTATTTATAATAATGGAGTCATACTCCTCAACCATGGCATCAACCCACACTGGTTGTTGTATTGCTTCTTCAAATGATTATGGATCAATCTCTACACTCTTGCTCATTAGAGCCATGTATCTGGTGTACCACTTTCTTGACCTCCTCTGCCTGTGTTGTGATTTTGGTGCTCCAAAATTCTCTCTAACATCAATCAATAACCTGTTAGCCTCTCTGGTGTCCTTTCTCCCATCTCTAGAAGTCTCTACATGAGTGAGTGTGTCCACTCTCGGCTTCTCTGCATGTGGCTACTCCACATCATCCTAAGGTTCCTCCTTTGAAGCTAAAAGATCCTTAACTGCATGTAGTTCAATCTCCCTCTCTAGGGAGCATCTCATGGCCTTCTATTCATCGAACTTCACATCTCTATGAACTGCTGCCATCCTTTTGGTTGGAAGGTGCACCCAATAGTTGTGAGGTGTATCATTGTACCCCATGAATATTCCCAAATCAGCTATTGGCTCTAGCTTTTTCCATGCATCCTTCATAACATGACAGTAGACTGATGAACCAAAGATCCTGAAGTGTGCCACATATGGTTTCTTACCTGAAAAAAATTCTTCTGGTTTACTCATCCCGAGAATTCAATGAGGGCTTCTATTCTGCAAATAAACATCTATGTTGCATGCTTCGGCCCACAAGTGCAATGGTATCCCTAATCATGTAACATCGTCTGTGCCACTCCCACAATACTTATGTTCTTCCTTTCATCCACCATATTCTAATTTGGGTTATGAGCTGTTATCAACTCCCGTTGAATGCCTTCTGTTGCATACAAATTATTGAATTCATTCAACACATATTATCCACCATTATCACTTCTTAGAGATTTAACTTTCCTATCAGTATCTTTATCAATAAGTTCTTTAAATTCAAGAAATTTAGTGAATATACGATCTTTATTCTACATGAAGAAAATCCAACACTTCTGAGAAAAATCATCAAAAAATATTAAAAAATACTTGTGCCTAGCCATGGATGGTATCGAGAATGGTCCACACACATATGAGTGAATTCGATCAAGGATCTCTTGGGATCGAATGTCTTTTTCATGAAAGGAAGTTTTTGTTTACTTCCCCCATGTAGACCCTTTGCATGTGTCTCTCTACTCTAGTGTACCCTTTGGAAGTCCTGTAGAAATTTGATGCATGATCTTCAAAGCTATGTGGTGCAAGTGACCAAAAATTCTATGCCAAACTCACCGATATCTCGACTCTACACCCTTTTTTCTTTAGTGCTCAAAGTAGCACAATCTTCTACCTCTAATTTGTAGGGGTTATTCACTCAAACCCCGATCCACTTTACTTTTCCTTTGGCTATGTGATGAAGGAAATACTTTCCCTTAATAAATATCACATCATAGCCACGATCCTCCAACATGGAAACATAAACTAAGTTCTTCTTCAATCCTGTAACATTCATGACATCTCTTAATGTGATGGGGGAACCATAATCCATTTGAAAGGTAACAGTACCAATGTCGGTTACACTACACCCCCATCATCTCCCATCTCAATGTGCATCTAGAGGTCCTTCTCCTCTAAGTTACTGAAGAGTTCTTTGTTGTTGGTCATATGGAATGAGGGTCCACATCTAGGTACCACACGCTACCCATAATCGATGACACCATGCAAGCAATGAGAGTGAAATCTAGTTTGAATTGTGAATCAATAACTTCACCTGTCGTTCCTCTTGAGGTTTTCTTACTGAACATCTTGTGTGGACATTTTGTAGCATAGTGTCCCAGCTCGTGACAATGAAAACATTTAATTTTCGATATGTCCTTATTCTTCCTACCCTTATTAAATTTTTTCAGGGTGACATTATTCTTTGCTATGATAATTGCATTTCATCATTAATACATTAAGTTCACCCCATATAATCATTACATTATTCAAATATACACCTTTATACATCAACATATGCAATTAAATAGAAATAAAAAACATCACCATCATCATCAATGTAGTGGAATATGTTAAGAAATTTACTATATAACATAAATAATTACTGAGAGGAATATATATAATAAAAGAACCAACAACAACCATAAACAAATAAAAACAAATGTTTATCCGAGAAAATCCCAAATCCGGGCAAAAACCCAACCTAATAAGATCTCATTAGCATTGGCCAAAACCCTGGCCAATCTAACCAAGTGAGCCTTCACCACTCACCTCCAGGTATTTCATTACAATGAAGTCCTTCCAGGCTTTTATAAGCTCCATTACATATAATACCATGGGCAGAATACTATGGGTGCACAATACCATGTGCCCCAAAACCATCACTATTTAACCTAGTCAACTTTGACTCTATCCTGAGTCAAGTTTACCTAACAATTCCCCCCTTAAACTTGACTTTGAGTTCCTTGACTAACTCTAGCCAAAACTGCTAAGTAAGACAATCCTGCTCACTCTATCTCTTACCCCCTCAAAGTTTTTACTCGAGGTATTGTTAATCCGACATCCCCCCTATCACCTAGGTCTAACCCTAACTTTACCGATGATCACCGAGGGGTACACTTGCCTTACCAGGTCTTATAGTAGTATGCCTATTTACATGCAATAATTTTGACTTCATTAAATTTTTTATTTATTTTTTATTCTTTATTTTTTATTTTTTATTTTTTATTTTTTTTAATTTTATTGCTGCTACGATTCTGATCCATCCTCTCTCAATTTGATTTGCTCAAAAACTTCTATCAAACTGCTCCAACTATGAGCCCGACAAGAACCTCGTAGATTCCAGCACCGGTGGCCTCACGTAGCAGAAAACGAACAATTTTCGAAGCCGCATGAACAATTTTCTTCTGCTGACCAAAGGTATCTCTCAACCTTCTTTAAATAGCCGCGTGAATCGTGAACAATTCGTCAACATGTTCCAAACCAGTAAATATCGCAAATTCTCCTCGAGGTTCTTCTGCATACGGTTGTTCCACCATTATCTTTGAGACCCAGATCTGTAAAAGGGTTGCATTGATCTCATCAGGCACTATAAACCCCTAGCATCAAAGAATCCCTTTGAAGCCAATATCTGGCTCTAATACTAGATGTTAAAAAATTTACTGCATAACATAAATAATTACTGAGAGAAATAAATATAAAAATAACCAGCAACAACCATAAACACATAAACACAAATGTTTATCTAGGAAAACCCCAAATCTGGGGAAAAACCCATCCATAATGAAATTTCATTATCCTTGGCCAAAACCCTGGCCAAACCGACTAAGTGAGCCTTCAGCGCTCACCTCCAAGTCTTGCATTACAATGATGTCCTTCCAGCCTTTTATAAGCTCCATTACATATAATACCACGGGCAGAATACTATGGGTGCACAATACCATGTGCCCCAAAACCATCACTGTTTAACTTGGTCAACTTTGACTCTATCCTGAGTCAAGTTTACCTAACAGAATATAAAAGGAAAAGTAGAAGAAAGCATGCACACACATAGAGATACCGGGATTGGTCTAAGACCAGGGCAAAACCCACTATGGGGAAAACCCTTGCAAATCTTCTTCTTCTGATATCATCATCAAATGATGCAACAAAAGAGAGTACAATGATCAATAACAAAATAATAATGATATCTATGAAACATATCTAATCATGCTAAGAATCAAAACCCTCATACGAATGGTTGTAATGTGATGTGAACTTCTCTATACTACTGTCACTATAGCGAACACTATTGAGCAATGTTGTTACTGTCAATGAGCCCAATACATATGTTTACAGTGGAAACTAACAAATAATATCTATAGATATACAAATATATATAACAGTAGAGAGAAACCTAGATCTACCATATCGTTGAAGTCAACTAAAGTCAAGATGTCAAACCCTAGATTTGAACTCTGGTCGCTCTCATCAAAATTGATTGTGTTCGATCGAAACTTCCTGGTCGCTCTCTCAAATACTGTGTGAGGGCGACTGTGACTGATTGGCTTCTCTCTGGAATAATCTATGCATGTGACTAGAGTGCAACATACCTAAAACCTTTTGTCACTTCCTTGAAGTTACTATGCATGCAACCAAGACAACCTAGTCTCTCTCAGGAGCACTCTGCACGAGAGACCATGGACTGATACCTTCATATTTTCCTTTGTGCTAACATCCAAGGGTCTATAGGCACCCTCATAGGCTTATGTGCTAGTGTCTAGGGACCAAAATGCCTTGTTTTAGCCAACGACCGAGATCCAAAAGACCCTAACCTAGAGCAAACCTTTCGCCTATGATTTTGTACCCTTGAACAAACTCCTTCCATCGAACTTGTGCGAACCATCAAAAAAGAGAAGAGAAGATGTGTCCAAATTATCTTGATGTCTCTTCTATTTATAGGTGTTCCTGAGGGCTCACTTGGGGTTAAGGCTAACCTAAGCAGTTACTCATGTGGTTAGGGCCGACCCATTCCATAATACATGTATGAATAAAATAATTCATAACTCAACTTCTGCTTAATCAAATTGGGTGATCTTTATGTTGATTTTATTCCTGTAGAAAAGAGGAATCTAATGAAACCATTATCTAGGTCATTTGAGTTGTCCAAGATGGAATTTTATTGTAGTTTTAAAAATTAACAATTCTCATCATCATCATGCTTGGATGAGGATCCATCTCTCGTGTTTCACTGAATCTCTTCATGTACCAAGTCATACCACAATCACTCCCACTCTAGTAGCTTCTCCCTCCTAATAATTGAGTCTTGATAGTTGTGCCATCTCTTGGGAAGTCCTAGAAGTGATAGGATCACTATATCGTCTTCTCCAACAATAACCTTGATACTTCCAAGCTCATCCCAACATTGGATGAACTTGATCAAATACTTTGGAATTGAGTCACCCTTCTTCATCTTGATATTTTTGAGTTTGTCCTTCAGTTCCAAATTCCTGCAGTCATTATTGTTTTGAATTAGGTTCGTTAATTCCTTCCATATTTCAAATATAGTTTCCTTGCCATGGAGATTTGGGACAATATGATCTCGAATTCCTTCTAGGATAATCCTTCTCACCTTTCCCACACACTTCTTCCATTCCTCCAGATCTTTAGCATAACATGTTGGAGGCTTTGAGATATCATGATCTATGAATTCCTTCATCCCATTGTGATCCAACACTACCTTCATGATGTCCTTCCAAGTTATGTAGTTTGAGCTACCCTTAAGGGCATACTCAAGTATTAAACCATAGAATGACATCCTACTGGCTCTGAAGTATGAAACAACAAATTCGATTTCACCTGCACAACAAACATGTATTCTACTCTTCTATCGTGATTTTAGCTCTCATACCATGTATATTTTTTTTATTGTATATTCAAATTTCAAATTGTGATATGCTAAAAGAATTGACTTGAATCTACTCTACTCATCAATGGAAACAAAAATTGATTGGTGAAATCATGAAGTAGAAAAAGGAATAATTTCAATCACACATAACACAATAATTTTTTTGGGGAAAAGCTCTGTTAAAAACCCCTACTATCTATATATTGCATTAAGCAAAAGATATGAGAAGAAAATTCAATTTTTTTTCAACTCGAACAATCTTTGCATAAGCATAATCTCACTCACTGCTTCACAAACTAGCTCAAGACAATACTTAGCCAGATCTGTTGCTTTCCAAGCCCCTACTTCCTTGCAATATTCCCTTGGGAATTATCCCATATTTAATTTGGAAAATCCTCATTCATAACTGCACAATCCATCCATAGGCCTTCCTCTGATTGCATGCACCATCAGTTTAATTTAGATGATTTTACAACTCATAGTACACTATCCCTGAAATCTAATCTCAACTGGGTCTTCCTCTACGCTAACATGAATGAGTTATTTATGAGTGAATTATCAATTATCTGATTTATCATTGCATATGAATTAAATCCAATTCAATTTACTTGACCACTCACTAGTTCCTCCAATAGTTAGAACTATTTTGATTGAATTTAATTTAGTTAAATTGAATTAAATGAGAGAGAATGATAGTAGGAGGTCACGATGGGGATAGGGTATCGAAACCGGCCTTGTTCGCAAGTTACAGAGACCACAGCTTGTCTCTTCCATCAGCCACCATAACCGCCCACCTTCTCTATAGCACCCGTTATCAACATCTCTTCAGTTAACGGGCTTGTTTTTCTGGTTTGGGTCACTCACGTAGACGGTTCCGGTTTTTTCCACCGACATCTACCTATTTCCTAGCTCCTTCCTATAGGCAACTGTCAGCTGCACTAAGCAACAATTATGTATGATTTCCTTGAATATTTTGTGAACCCATCAATGGAAGTTCCCATTTGGAACAATACCGGGACCACTGCAGACGTTTTTTTCCTTTCGACCACAAACTCACCGAGGAAGTAGAAGCTCTCCCCACATTCTCTCGCCCTGGAATTCCACCCATGATGCTTCTAGTTGATGCATCATCTATCTAGGAGTACATATCCTAGCCTCTCTCACCACACATTTTGACAACTTCTGAGCACACAAAATTTCTGGGCCATCAAACCCTAGGAGAGGCTCATGGTTCGAAACCCTTAGTGGCTGGACTAAAAAAACCCTCAGTCACACAACACCTGGCCTCGACATTGTAGGCTCTGGAAACATCTGTGTTGTTGGTCTCAAAGGACCCACCTCTTGGAAACTTCATAGGTATTAGCTCCATCCCTGGGTTCTTTGATTCCATTCCCGCGAAGCAACCAACCGTGGCTAGGGTTTCTCGTCCCCTGCGGCACACATTCGACTCGGGTTCCTAAAGCGGCAAACAAAAAGAACTATAAGGGATCTAAATGAAAGACGTGCTTGAAATTGTAGAGTAGTGAGGTATTCATCAAGCTAGCTGGGGATATTCCACTATTAGAGGTCATGGACTCGGCTAAGAAAGTTTTGGTAGGGCATGTTCGAGGTCGGCATTACAGTGTGGAAAGACTACAACAATGGATGATGGAGGTTTGGGGCCATCATCTGAAGGACCCTCCACGAGTAAAGACTTTCATCAAGGGTTGGTTCACACTACAGTTCACTTGCTTGGCACATACCAATTGGGTACTTTCCACAGTTTGGCACATTCACCAGGCCCCTTTACTCCTCAGACGGTGGACGCTAATGTTCGACCTGGAGCTTGAGAGGGTCGACGCAGAGCCTATTTGGGTTCATCTCCTGGGGCTTCCCTTCCATTTTTTGATGGAAGATACTTTCAGGTGGATAGGGGACGCTATTGGAACCTACCTCACATTTGACGCCTCCTTTCATACTTCAGGGTGTATGGCTTTTGCTAGGATACTGGTGCATCTTGACCTCTCGAATGGTCTGTTGGAGCACATAAATATTCAATGGAGAAATACTAACAAGTGACAGCTTTTGGATTATGAGGGCATCCCCTTGAGGTGTAGGAGGTGTCACAAAGTGGGGCATCTCTTCAAATATTGCCCCGTCAATGGACGGTCACTCAGGAGGGCTACTTCTCTGGAACTAGAGGAGAAAGAGGAACCGAATTATGGGGATCCTATATAGGAGAATCAACCAAGGGTACATGAGGAACAGCCTCGACACACAGTATCCTATATGGAAAGGACAGATATACTGACAGGCTCAGAGAGTTTGGCTACGACACCTACACCAACCACTGAAAAGAAGCAGGGCAGACCTCCTCACCGTCCGCCTCCTCAGCTACCTAGACCTTCCATGGCAGTCTCTGGTGATTCTAATAATTCAGGTAAGAATCTCATGCATTTTGTACCCGCTCACTGTTTCTCTCATATTCATGATATCTCTTTATCTAGTCTTTCTTTGGGTCTGGGTTTGGCAATGCCAATGGTTACAACTGCACAATTAAATTGTGACATTGCACCCCCTTGCCCATCTATCTCTCACACTCTCCCTTCTCTATCAATCTCCCGCCCACATACTATCTCATCCTCCTCACCTGCTCCACCTTCTAGGTACCTCGCTCAAAGGCCAAGAAACTGGTGCTGGATCATGTTGGACTTGATATTGTCCCCTCCCCTCCTCTCCCTAAACATCATCGAGGTCATCCCTCTTCCCTCGCTAAAGCTCGACCACAAGCGAGTGATGAAATTTCTTTGGGTATTCAGTCCACTATTCCTGGGGTCCTTAGAGCCAAAGAAACCCCCACTGAACCCTCTCCATGAAGATTATGTCCTTTAACTATAGAGGACCGATTAATGCTACAAAAAAACTAGCATTTCGTCGATTAGTTGGAACCAACTCCTTGGACCTCATCTTTTTACAGGAAGCCCTCGGTCCTGCTGCGCACATTTCCCTTTCCCTTGAACATATGCTTCATGGATGGAACTTTTCTGGCCTTGACGCTCATGGACGATCTGGAGGCCTTTCCTTGGGATACAATACCCATACTATTAAGTTACTCTCTAGCTGGGGAGGATCTGGACTCATTGGAGCAGATATCCACTCTATTGACCCAACCATGTCTTTCAAAATCATCAGCGTTTATGGACCATGCTACAGTAGGCCTGAATTTTAGGAAAATCTCCTAGGTTCGGCTTTATTTTCTGTGGACCATCTCATACTTGGTGGCAACCTCAACTTCTCCATAGGACATTCAGAGTCTTGGGGCCATCGTGCTCAGAGAGACTCCCTCTCGGAATTTTTCTTAAACATTCTGGAGTCTTTCCATCTGATCGACATACCTCTAACCAAGATACAAGCTACTTGGAGAAATAATCAGACTGGGGAGCATGGTCTGACTAGGAGGCTAGACCGCTTCCTAGTCAAGGAGAACGTTATGGATTTAGGGCTTCTAATTAGACAATGGGTTAGATCTATAGGGACCTCGGATCACCTGCCTATATATATGGAACTAGATGGGGGTAGAGCAAAGCCCAAGGGACCATTTAAATTCTTCTCTGATTGGCTCAAAGAAGCCTCTTACATCAGCTTGGTTACTAACTTTTGGAAAGAAAATCCTCCTAGGGCTAGAGGACAAATAACTAAGGGTTTTATTAATAACCTCACTAAGTTGAAGACATTGCCTAAGAAGTGGGCACACCAAAAAAGAACACAATATGATAATACCCTCCGACTTATAGAACTCGAGTTGTCTGATTTTAAAAATCATCAAGTTGGTCTTTACACCTCTCATGACCATAAGGTGAAGATAATTTCCCTCTATGCTACACGTAACAAGATTCTTAAAGACGGGGAAGAAGTTTGGAGGCTTAGAAGCAGAGCTATATGGATGAGAAAAGGTGATGCCAACTCCAAATTCTATCACAAGTTCACTAATGGGAGGAAGGCGATCAATACCATCTGGAAGCTTCTAGATGAACAAGGACATATTACTAACACCTTTCCTCATCTAGCTTCAATGGCCACATGATACTTCAGAAAAACATACAGTGCTCCGAGGGATGCTAATTTGGCTGAAATAATCAGAGTGGCTCAATATTTCCGTCGATTTGTGGAGTTTGAAGAGGGTATAGACCTGATGAAGGAGGTTACCCTAGAGGAGCTAGAAACCACATTAAAATGGTTCAAAAAGGACAAGAGCCCAGGACCTGATGGCTAGTCCATTGAGTTCTATCTCGCATTTTTGGACATAATCGGTACAGACTTGCTGCATGTCATTGAGGACTCTAGAACTAGTGGACACTTGGGGGTTGCCATAACCTCCACTTTCATAGCTCTTATTCCAAAATCTAATAACCTATCCTCTTTTGATGAATATCGCCCCATCTCCCTCTGCAACTACTTATACAAGATCATTGTTAAAATTATAGTGAATTGGATGCGACCCATTCTATCTGCTCACATTTCACCTAAAAAAATTTCTTTCCTTCAAGACAGGCAGATTCATGAAGTTGTTGGCACAACCAAGGAAGTACTACATACCTTGCATATCAAAAATCACAAAGGTATGATTCTGAAGGTTGATCTATCAAAAGCATTTGACAGAGTGAATTGGTTATATATTAGGATGCTTTTAACACATCTAGGCTTCCCCTTCAACTTTATCAAATGGATTATGTGCTGCATCACTAACATTTTTTTCAGTGTTCTAGTTAATGGAAGTGCTTCCCCATTTTTCTTCTCAGAAAGGGGGGTTGAGGCAAGGATGTCCTCTTTCCCCACTTCTTTTTCTCCTGGTCATGGAGGGGCTCAGGAGAATTATAAAGGAGGAACACAAAAGAGGTAGACTTCAAGGAATCAAGATAATAGATGATTGCACACACGCATCTCCTATTTGTGGATGACATTCTAATTTTTATCAATGGCAGTATTGGTGACCTAACAAATATTAGTACAATTTCCTCTTCGTTTCAAACTGCTCCGGGGATGATAAACAATGAAAGCAAATCTACTCTTAATTTTGTAGCTTGCAATCAACATGAGATCATGCTTGCACTTCAACACTTTAGATTTACTTAGCTAAGTCTTGTTGAGGGATTGAAATACTTGGGGTATAAGTTAAAACCTATTGGCTGCAAGATCGCTAACTCGACGTGGATCATTGCTAAGTTGGAGAAAAGATTAAACATCTCATACCTCAAGTATTTATATTGGGTTGGTCACCTCACACTCAAAAAGAGTGTCTTGGAGGCCATTCCAGTGTACTGGATGTCCTTGGCATGGATTCCAAGGGGTATCCTATCTAGGATACAAGCACTTTGTTGCAGATTCCTATGGATGGGTAGCCAGCTGGGGAAGATATTTGCCTAGGTCAAATGGGATGCACTCAACCTTCCAAAAAAATGGGGCGGCTCGGGTATAAAAAAATTAGATGATTTTTCCACTGCACTGGCTGCAAAACTTGGATGGCAACTTGTTACATCTGATAGCCTTTGGAGCACAGTGACTTTGACTATATATATTGCACCATTGTAGATATTGGATTGGATCGGAAGACTGAACATGACCTCTGCTGGAATCTCGACCATATGGAAGGCTATCATCAAGGCACTGGACCCTATTCAAGCAGGCCTTACATGGAGGATCTGTTCGGGCCATAGTATTAGAATCGGGATAGATCTATGGGTTGGTTGTGGGAATTCACAGAGATTTCCATATGGGCTTCTACAGCATCTTCAAGAACAAAATATCACATCTATTTCCCATATTACTGATGATGCAAATTTTACATTTCTATATAAGGCATGGAAATATGTTCATTAGTTGAATATTCCCCTACAGTGGCACCAAGATTGGTTGGGCTTCACATAGGCACTATCAGAGGCCCACTTTCGCATTACAGATGGAGATGATGAATTAATATGGGAATTATCCAAGTTGGGCAGATACACTCCAAAGGAAGGATATTTGGTCCTGTCGGAGGTTAGGAAACCTCAGATCCATCAGGCATGGTGGAAACACCTTTGGAAGCTAAAAGCTACGCCCAGGACGCGACTGCTCATGTGGTGTATTATGGATAACAAAATCCCCACTGACGAGAACCTTATGAAGTGCACTTTTCACGGTCCTCACTAGTGTTACCTGTCTAATAGTGATAGTGAATCTGTAAACCATCTTTTTCTCACCTACCCGGAAGCTCAAAATCTATGGTCCATACTCTTTGATGTTGTATCCCCACCTTGTAACTAGATAGTTGATTCTGTTATAGAGGCCTGGCACTCATGGTTCTCCTGCGCATCCCCCTTGAAGCTACGCAACCTTCACCTGTTATCCTGTTGGGCAATCTCGACTACACGTAATCACCTCATATTTCATAATAACCCTCCCCATTGGTCCATTATTGCTGTGAAGGTCTTGGCAAATTATGCACACATACCTAATGAACCACCACCTCCTCGATCTAGGAACGTCATCCCTGAATAATATGATCCTCACAGGCCCTGGGCATACTTTGACGAGGCCGCACAAGAAGAGGGATGTGGTGGTGGAGCTATACTTCATATTACTACAACACATTCATATAGCCTGCTCATGGGATTAAGGAGGGGAACCAATAATTTTGCAGAGTTATCAGCAGCAAAACAAATAACACATTTTGCTTTGGAGAAAAACTGTCAAGCCCTACAATTATTTGGGGACTCGAAAATTGTCTCTAACTAGTTGATTAGATCCACTACATGCACATCTTACTCTTTGAGACATATTCTAGATGAGAATCTAAGATTGATTACTCATTTTGAATTTTTTACTTGTAATCATATCTACAGGGAGTGGAAAACAGTTGCAGATCGTCTATCCAAAGAAGTTGCGCTCTAAGAGCCAGGTATTTGTTTGATCTGCGAACAGATTGTAGAAGAACATTATGAATACTATCATAGGCCTTTTATGGACAATATGAACTAGAGCATATGGTATATTTACAATTTTCTTTTTGTATATAATGCACTAATGGACAGTATTCACATTACATGATTATCTCAGTATATTTTGGTCTGTTAACTCCCTCCATGGATCAAAGGTAGCTAGTTTTTTTTGTTGTTGGTCTTTTTGGAACTGAACATTGCTACTTTGGGTGATGACAGTCATGTCATTGATAGTTGTTGAATATGCACATGAATCTACAAAATGTAATTTCTGACTATGAACGAAATTACGAATTTTTCCATGGGAAAAAAATTGAATTAAATTATTACAACTCAATAAGAACTCAACCTAGGCCCCTAAAATTTAGGGATCACTCTACATGACTCTAGATATACTTCCAACTTGAATTTACTGAGCCAACTAAGTCAACTTAACTTAGTTAATTGCTACAAGTTACTATGAGAATATAATTACAATTTAATTACTAACTTAATTTAAGGAAAAATTTAATTAGGATTTTCTTGTTGTTATTTTTAATAGTAGCATCTATAAGTAGAATCACAAAAATATACTCAGTGTTTTCATGCATTTATTTAGTACTCTTTTCAAACACAAAAACATAGTTTTTCTCTTTGTAGGTGAAATTTTTTGGCTGGTAGGGAAAAGTGGCACCATGTCCATTGCATTCACACCCTCTCCATTGAAACCCTCATTCCATTTTCCAAACTGTCTCTGCAAAAACAAAATCACAATTTTGTTCAAGACCATTAGTCTACCTTCTCCCTCTTGTGAAATATGACATCCTCAAGATTTCTAGGCTTGGAAAGGTCTTCCACATCCTTTCCCAACCTCTTGATACCTTTTTTCACCATTTGGATACCTTTGGAACCCTCAAAATGCAATCCAATGCAATCTTGTCGAAGTACAAAGAATCTTGTAGGACCTCAAAAAATCCATCAAAACTTGACTATAATTGACCCCTAAGCCTAATTTTTCCTCTTATCCTTCTATAACATCTTCTAGGACTTTGACACAAGTTGGCTAAAATAAAAGACCCATTGTAAAACCTTTTTTCATCACTATTGTTTGATTTCTACGATTATGGTTAGGTATTTTGAAGGTGAATGCCTATTTTCCTTCTACTCCCTTCTTATTCATTTTTGTGGGCTCTTTATTGTTAAATCCACCCTCATAGTCTTAAATACAACTTTTCAAAATTTGTAAGGAAATTCTCACTTTCTGCTATAAGTTTTAGATGTTTTTTGCAATGAGGGCTTCTAAGCCAGAAGTAAAAAGAAAATTTTTCTTGTTGTTTGGAAGAGGGTATATTTCATGCTAAAATAAAAACAAAAAAAATCCATTTCCCTTTCCTTTCATGTTCAATTCAAAAGAGACATCCATAATTCATCTTCCTTTCATTCTAAAACTTCTATCATAAATTGCTACAGGATGTATTGTTGAAAACTTGAAAACTTTTACAAACTATTTGTCTAAAAGGTGGCAAGGAAAAATATGTAATTACCTCTCTTTTGATGCTCCTCATTTTAATTCTATGGTTTTAGTGACAAATTTGATCAAAATCGGGCTTTTTTCAACTCTCTCAAATTTGTTGTAGCACTCAATAGTGATCCTGTAGGAGCCTGTATTAATCATGTAGCACATTGTGTCAATCCTATAACCACAACCTACAGCTCATGCATATTCTCTATAATGGTTTAGGAAAGTGATAACTTGTCCACAAATAGTGGTGGTGGGCCTCCTTAGCTTTAAAATACATTTTTTAATGCCAAATGAGGCTCTGACCCAACTTATGCTATTGTTTGTTTTCTCAATGTGTTGTATAAGTCGACCCCCACCTACCTTGTTCACAAACGAACCATAGGCACATTGGCCAACCCTTCGTAGTCATCACCTTTTCTTTGTTTCAATTTTTGCACACATGTGATTGATAAAAGGAGATATTTGTGGTTAGTTTTCAAAGGTGGTTGAGACCATGACCCATCCTTAGTTTATAAAACCTTGTCTCATGCATTGATCACATTTTTTAAACTAAGATGCGCTCGAAAGGAAGGCTTACGAATGTGCACACATGAGCCTACCTAGGATTATTTTCTTGTGTGTTGATCACTTGATGTTTGCATGTTATTTATGAGCAAAGGTAATGAATGATCTATTGGATTCTTGAGGTGTATCTTCCCATGCTTGTCACTCCATGCATTGGGTTTGTTTTGATTTTTTTTTTTTATATGTGGTTGACTTATCAAGTCTTGTCAACACAAGTTGTGCAGGAGGCTGATAAAATGTTTTTGTTGAAGATGAACAATGATCTTGTAGTAGCTCTACAAATCTCCTATAGCTACCCAAGAACAAGGGAATGACTCTCTAATGCCTTGATGATGGTTGGTTCTTCATTCTGTTGCACCCAATTGTGGTCCTGGAGGGTTTGTATAAACTACTACATGATTGTATTTCTTCTTGTAGTTGTCACACAAAACCTCCTATGACCACAATATCCTTCAAATATTGCTTCCAAAAACATTGATAATTCATGATCAACCTATGGGAAAGGATCAAAACCCTTAGTTGTTTTGAAAGTAAATGAACGGTAATATTTGGGATTTTTAATGGACAAAGGTGGATACCTGCATAGAAAAGATGCCAAATTGTGTGGAGGATGGACGATGATGGTATGGCGGACCCCTCCTATTGTTCATCTATGAAAAACATAATATTTGAACCCTTTTTCTATGTTTAGCATAATCCTGTATAAAATTTGGGACAATCACGTATCAAAACAGGGCAATCCTGTAGCAGACTTCTTAATCCATATCCCTCACACAGTGGATCAGATTCACCTGAAATTCTCGGATCATGTTTCCATCATCCTTTTGCATCTCCCCATAAAAATCTTTGCCAATAAATGAATGAATCTTGAGAAAAATGAAAGATGGTTGTAGGTGATGGCTGCCAATTTATCGAAAAATATGCACTAGAATTTTCTGAAATTCTATAAGAATTTTCCATCATTATAAATCTCCCCATAAATTAACTTGGCCAATGGATTCATCATTTTCAAGATATGTTCAAAATAATTTATGCCCTTCATATTTTAGCAATCCCCTAGTAGCACAAAACTTTCTTGTAGCATTTATAGGACATTGTGAAAAATGAATGGGAAATGCTTGGGAATGATCAATGAAAGGTTGTGGATGGTTAGGAAATGACTGAGTGATTTGGGGAAGGTTCCTAGTTCTTCTGAAGATGCATGAATTCATGTTGGAGCTATATATGAAGGCTATCATGTTTATTCTATTTTGTTGATTTGCCTACACATTCATCATGGCAAGAAGGACATTTCCTATGTGTATTTTTTCTCTGTCTCTTCTTTTTTACTATTTCCTTTTGTTTCTCTATTTTCTTTATGACTACTAGCTGCCTAAATGAGTTTTTCATCCAACAGGTCTACCTAGGCACCTTAGAAGAGGTTTTCACATACGATCTTATTTCTTTTTTTCTCTTTTGTTCAACCCATTGACTGCCTCATGAGGTTTTCAATAAGTTAGTCAATCTCAGGCACGTCAAATGAGGTTTTCACCTAAGATTTTATTTTTTCCTTTTTTCCTTTTTCTCTTTTTTATTTCTTTATCCTATTCTACTTTTCTTAAAGAAGAAAATATATTTCAAGCATAGGAATATATCTAATGGAGGCATATACGAACCTGAATGAAAAATGAACTCATATGCCAATTTGAAATATATGCTTTGATATGTATCAAAATAGGAGAGATCAACTAATTTGATTGAGATGATTCAATCACTACTGAATAAAAGAGTGATGCTCCATCTTGTCAATTTTCTGGAACCAAATTTCAATATATCTTTTATGCCCCTAGTTCATTTGCTTATATGGATCATTCTTCATGTATTTTTTTCTGTGCCATTGAAATCTTCTACTATTTGTTGGTTGGCCTTTGAAGGCATAATAGAAATTCCTTGATCTGAGGTTCTAATGGTTGTTTATTAAAGGTTATCCATGTCTTTATTCCCCTTTGGATATTCTTCTTCTTGATGTTGTTATTTAATTACAATAGAGAAATATTCTTTTTTAAATACTCTTCTTGATCTAAGATGAATACCATTTAGATCAAGAGGATATTTTTGAAATTTTTTCATCTCAACATGGTAGGAGGGTTGAGGTATTTTAATGTTGGGGTTTGGAAGCGATCTTGTAGGTATTTGAGAGGGAATGGGTCATTGAGATGGATTTGGAGGAGGATGATGGTATGTTTGTGGATATTGGAGTGTAAGATACCGAGGATTTTGAGGGAATGATGGATCACCCCATTAAGGAGGCTGGTGTGAGCATGGGAATTTGGGATATCAACGTAAATATGGGTCACCCCACTGAGGAGGATGGTGTTGATATGGATGTAAATAAAGAATGATAGGTTGTGGAGGTTAATACCAGGAATATTGAGGAAAATATGGATTACCCCATCAAGTACATTGGTGTTGATATGAATGAAAAGAAGAAATGGCATAAGACCCCTGATATCATTGAAAAGGTTGGGGAGGATAAGACCATTGTTGATATGGGTTAACAAAGTAGATTTCCTTCATGCCTCCTTCTAACTTCTCTTCCGCATCTTCTTTTTCTACTTAAAAAAGTGAATGGTGGGTGTGTTTGTGGTATTGTAGATTTTGATTTTTGTTTTTCTGAGAATGCTAATGCAATGGGAGATTCCTAATGTGATTTTTTTGTTTTTGTAGAAAATATGAATGCAGAAAAGAACATAAGATTCATTCCAAGAAAAATAGATTTCTTTCTTTGAAACCCTCCCAATAAAAGATGCCAAAAAGTGATCAGCCCCAACATTACAACAAGAATGTTGCAACTCCCTAGGCTACCAACTGAAATTATCAACCTGGGGTTCATAAAAACTTAAGAAGGGCCAACAATCTATGTGTAATAGACACCTTCCTCTTCCTTGTCTCACTCCCTTTGATGCAAGAGAACAAAATAAATGAAACGAATTTAAATGAGCATATGTCTATGTAAGACACCAATCCTAAGTTTCAAAAGGTAAATGACAATAAGAAAACCTATTCTAGTTTTGCTGGAAAGTAAATGATAGAAAGAAAATCTATTCTATTTGCAAAAATGTAAAGAAGAATGAAAACCAGTGAAATTTATTCTACCTTGCAAGAAAGGAAATGAAATTAAATGAAATATGTTCTTCTTTGTAGGAATATATATTCCTAGATTACTCTTGAAAGAAGGAAATCACACTTTTCTTAAAGTAAATTGCGGAAAGGACATATAGACTAATTACAGAAATCAACATTCAAGAAGCAATCAATATAAGAGCTAAATGGTGATCTAACCAAGCCCCAACCCAGCCAAAGTGGCCTTAGAATATTGGTAGGCTATAAATATACTTCTACAATGAATTTAGAGTGAACAAGAGCTTGAAAAGAAATCACTACAAGATGTTACAAGATTGCTAGTATGTCCTCTAAGTTATCTCACTAAATGACCGAGAAAATCAAATGAAAATGAGATGGGGTAATTTTTTTTATTATTAATTAGGAAGTCCTGGGACTCCAATACAATTGGAATCACTAAAAAATACCCTTGTTAACATTTCCTAAAAATTAGCAAAACATCACTACTCTAAAAACCAAAAACTTCAGAACAATGAGCTAGTAAGTTTATCTAAATAACCAAATTCGTAAGGTAATCAAGTGTGAATGCTATGTGAAATTTTTTATAATTAATATGGATGTATTTATGATTAAATCCAAGTGGAATCAAATATAAATATTTTGATTAACACGTGGTAAACTGTAACAAAAGATTATTACTAGTTTGCTACATGTTAATTGTGGAAATTCCAAAATTGTGAACTAGTAAACCAATCCAAGTAGCTTAATGATGAATATGACTTTGCAATGCTTTCCTAGGGATGAATAATACTTGTAGCTATACAAATTACATGTAAAAAAACTTAATTTGATCATTTAACCAATCTAATGTACAACAAATGAAACATGAATATTAAATGCAAAAATAGGGAAAGAAAGAATAAGAGATGCAAGTGAATGGGAAGTGAAAAGAAGATAAATAAATAGTACAACAAAGCTCCAAGGATCCTAGGATGACCAAGCTCAAGGATACTCAAATTCCTCTTATGGAAACCAAGCTTTAGAAGCTATGAATGCCATGAAAAATCATTATTAGAGTAAATCCAAGTATATCCCTGCTGGAAATGAAAGTAGAATTGCTAAATAACAAGTTTTCTTCACAAGAAGACTAAAAAATACATGCCCCTGGAGGATAATTCGATTTGGTAATTATACAAACTAATGGGGAAGCATGCTCCTTGAAAATATATAATGTTCCCCTCCAAAATCTCTCGAAAACTGGATTTGGTTTCCAATAATAGGAGTGTTCATTAAATACCGAGTTTTGACTTCTCTTATAGTAGGGAACACATCGCTAGATTTTCTTAATCAGTGGAGCTCTAGAATTTGCAAATGATTCTATAATATTTTATTCATTTATTGGTCCATCATGTAGCAAGGAGAAAATCCCTATATTATCCCATCTTCCTAATCTTCAAAATCTATCTAATATGCTCATAATATTCTATGAAATTAAACAATATTAGGCACATAATATGCAGTAATCTCTAAACCTTCCTAGTCAACAAATTATAGCTCAAAACTATGTCATCCAATGCAAAAAGAGAGGTTAAATGGGCATTTTATTGTACCTATTTTGGAGGCCCCTCAACAATAAATTCCTTTTCTATTACCGTGTAATTCACTTATGCTAGTGAATTTTTTTTGCTAATGTAGTAGATGGAGTATGGCTTCGTATCTTCCTCTTTCGCCAGCACAACTCCAATAGAAATTTCAAAAGTGTCCAAGACACTATGGAATAGAAATTCATAGTTGGGTCTGCATAACATAAGGTTTGTAGGCACACGTGTTGTTAACTTATCAAAAGCATATTGACAATAGTGAGTCCATAGGAAAGATGCAACTTTCATCACTAAAGCATAAAGGGGATGAAATTTTAGAATATTTTCCAAAGAAACTATGATAATATCCTAATTTTTCCAAAAACATGTGTACCTTTAACTGCGTTTGAAGGAAATAGCTCAAAATTCCTTGAACTTTTGTTAGGTCAAGAATATTAACAACTGAAAGGAGATGTCCCAAACTACTCCTTTTGTCATCATCATGTTGAACCTTTGTACTTAATGTAATATTAGGCTATCTACACCATTAGAGTGTTTTCTCCAAACTAAATAATTCTTGACCAACTTTGGTCCCATACAGTGTGAAAGTAACCATATAAATTTAGAGGTTGTCATTGATAAGGTTAGAAAATATGCCCAATATTGCCCTATGGAAAGTAGTAGGTATGTTGTAGAGGCCAGAACGAAGAACTCGATATGTGAAGGTGCCCCATGGGCAGGTGAAAGTCATCTTATCCTAGTATTATATAGAGATGTGAATCTCATTATATCCACTAAAACCATCATGGAAAGAGAAATACTCTTTCCCTAATAGTGTATCTAGGACCTTATCAATAAATGACATAGGAAAATGATCATTTTGTGTTTTTTAATTCAATTCTCGGTAATCCACATAGATTTAAAACATACCATTCTTCTTTGTGACAATCACAAGAGGGGAAACCCAGTCACTCTCAAATATTGAATAAATAAAATTAGCATCCAATAGCTTCTAAACATCTTCTTTAACAACATCGCTAAGGGTGGGATTCATCATTCTCTGAGTTCCTCAGATGCAAGTGCGGTATTTCTTAATATAGAAGTTATGTGTACAAATTTAAGGGTGTGTACCCTTCATATCCTTGTAGTCCTAGGAAAAGGCTTCCTTCTACCTTTTTAGAACTTGTAATAACATATCATTTTACGTATGGGTAATAAAACCATATTAACATTCAATTTTTTCTCTAGCTCAATTTCAATGGGGGTAGTATTGTGAATGAATTTAGCTAGTATGTCCTCTTCTCTTTCTAGATTAGGATCTTCAGAATCATCATTTTCTATTTTTGTTTCTATCAGCTAGTGAACTGACCATGGAATAGAGGGAGGATTATCGATAAAAGTATTAATGATATCATCCTCTATTTCAATTTTAAAAACCAAGGTTTTTTCAATTCTCAAAACTCGCTGAGCAATGTTAATTTCAGGTTCGAGTTTAGCCCATATAGGATCTTCATAGGTCATAATATTTTTTGATCGAGAATAAATATTCAATACCTTCATAAAATCCCCATGATAAATTTTCATAACTGTTATTCAACACCCAATTTAAGTGTTAGTTGTGGCCAACCACAGTCTCCCCGTGACTGGGGTATGACCACCAAGGTTGGATTTTGGTTGGAGTATGACAAGGTTTTTTATGTAGGCTCAAGAATCTAGAAAAATGATCACGTCTTCTAGAACCCCTTTTGGTCAAATGGCAGACTAATTGACCAATTCAAGAATGGTGGGTGTCGATCTGATAGGTGTAGATCCTAACATGTCCCAAGATTCTTCAGTCATAATATTAATAACTATCACAAAGTCCACCAATGCATTTGGGTTTTTTTTGGAATTGAACCATAACAATCAGGTTTCCATGGTTTTTATATTTGACAAGTGTATCCCCTCCCAGAATTAAACTACGTAATTTGTCTAAAACATGAATAATAGGTGGATACTTAGGTTTTATCCCTGGGTTTTTAATAAATAGATATTGAGTACTTTTAGCATAAATCAACATATCTCTTATATCTTATAACAATGGAATCTTTACCCATAAATTATGTAGTTCCTCTAATAGGTTGAACTCAGTTTTTAGAGTTGTTTCAACTATTTCTAGTCTTTGTGGATATGGAGGAGAAACAACATCGACGTTACTTGGGCTAGAAACAACTACTTGTGTTTCTCCTATTACTCAAATATTTTCAGTGTGTATGGAATCCTCTTTTTCTTCTTGATAATTTTTCACTTCAAGATGTGAGGGCTCATCCTCCACCTATTATGTGATTAATCATCGGTTTTGTGGGTGAAGTATATTCATGTACCTAAGTTGTACATTATTGCATGAAAGAGGGTTAATCCTATAGGCTAGGAAGCTTATTGTTTCATCTTGCTAAATTGATTTATTATTTGGATTTGGTGCCACTTGAATGGGTAATTGGCATACAATAACAAGACTATTTTTTGGAGAATTTGTAGGCGTGTTTATTAAAAATTGTAAATGAGGTTGTGGTGGTAACAATGGCCATAGTTGTGGCCGAGCAGCTAGAAATTGTTGTCTAAGTAGAGAGGAATTTTGCTAATTTAATGGCCACAATGGTTTCAACCAGCTAAACCAATGATTAAACTTATGATCATATTTTTTGTCTATGCAAGAGTTTTGATTAGTTTAGCCATTACATTTAATGTGAGGGATATTGTAATTGTAAAGGGTTCTTCCATTGAAGAGAGAACATTTCTTTCTATTAAGAATTATACTAAGAAACTCGTGTTGACAAATCTAGAAGAATTCTTATTCATACCTGGAATTTGTGGTTGCCATAGCTTCTTTGAGCCCAATAAGTAAGTTGGTTTGGCCTCTTCACTAGCACCCTGGTAAACCGCTTTCAATCTGCGTCTCTACCTGGATTAACTCTTATCACCTATTACATGTATTTAATGGTACAACTCTCATCATGAAATGTAACAAACACATGCTTCAATAGTTAAGAGAGATGAGTTTTCCACCAATCTCTGATTCAATGATTAGTTTTGAATAAGTGAAATTAGAGATGCCCTCAAATATTAACAGGTGGGCTAATCTTTCATGCCTCTTGGAACCCCCTCAAAAAAATAAGAATTAGCCAATTTCAATTATCTAATCTTTAAGATATTATGCACATCACGTAGGAATAAATTTAAATAATAATGATCCATATTGGTAACTATGATATTTTAGAAAATAAAATTACTAAAGACATAAAAACATACTAAATATATTATTGATGATGATGATGATGGTTAACGTCCACTGAGACCAAACTTTGGTCTACCCGACCTAAAGAAATGAATTATTTAGTTTGATTTAAGATTTTATTCCTATGCTCAAAAAGATTGGAGAGAAGGCTCCCGAGCTCACTATAATTTTGACATCGTAAAAGGCTAGGAAGGTCAGTATTGCAACAAAGATTATGAAACTGAGATCTAATGTGGTTGCACGTGGGGCACTCTAAGATGAAGTGATTTTCATCCTTGATGTTCATATTCTCATAGAGATGGCAGATCCTTTCCATCCATCGTGTTTTAGGAACTGCCCAACGACCCATTTCACAATGGAGCTCATGAGGGTTTGTTCTAATCTTGGCTATATGAATTTTCTTCTTTGAGCTATTTAAAAAAAAGAGATACTTTTGATCTTCTAGGGTGGGGTTGATGACCTCCTTATAATATCCTAATATCATTTTAGCTGCTAAATCTTTCTCACACCACATTTTTTCTTTGAAACTAGAAGTAACAATATTTTTAATTTTATTGATGTTTTGCAATGCAACTTTCTCATCAATCTCCTAATGGTTTAACCAAGCCCTCGTTTCTTTATACCAACCTTGTTTGAGCCTTAGGTGGTTTTGGCTGGAATTTAAAGGTAGCTTAGGAAGTCTATGGTCTCCTATGTTATTGAGTTTGTGCTTGTACAACAGAAGCCTAGTCATAGCTATGCTCTCGATAGGGGAAAGACCCACTTCTATAAGGAGAATAAGATAGGGTTTATTGCTTTTAATTTTGAGGTTATACGTTATAAAACAATTCTGGATTTGCTCAATCTTTCTCCAGGATTCTCTAGAGATGTTGCAACCCCAAACCTCACATCCATATAAGATAACAAGAGTGACTAAGTTTCAAAGTGGAACTTCTTTCTATCCCACATTACAAGGTTTTTCATTTTACAATTGTTTTCAAGACCAAAATAAGTTTTCCACCCCCCATTAATCATTTTCTCAATGCTATAGTTCTAGTTGAGCTTGTGATGAATATCAATTCCTAAGTACTTGTAAGAAGATACTTCCTCCAAGTTACTATTGTCATACATAAAATTAGTGTAAGTGTCCTTCTTGGATTTGACAATCATAACTTTTGTTTTGTCAGTGTTAACAGTCATACCCATGGTAGATCATAAATCCTTAAGGAGTCTAAGATTCTTATCAAGGTCAGATGAGCACCTTGCGAGAAGAACAATATCGTCTGCATAGAGAAGAAGGATGGTGACTATCCCAGCTAAGATCGTGCCAACATAGCATGCTTCCTCTAAACAACCTTCTAGCTTATCGATGTAAATGCCAAGTAGGGGAGGGGAGAGGGGGAAACCTTGTTTAACTCTGATATTACACTTAATATCTTTCAACCACCCCTCATTGCTCTTTAACTTGGAAATTACATTCTCATATAACCTTATAGCAGTAACTCTCAACTCGAAAGTATCCTTTAGCTCTTCTAATATATTCCATTTGTTGCTTCTAGGAACCATATCGAAAGCCTTTCTAAAGTCCACAAAGCAAAAAAAGAGATTGGATTTATGATTACAACATTCCTCCACAATGATCCTAAGCATAACGAGGTGGTCCATTGTTAAGTGATGCCTTCTAAAACCTGCTTGGCCTTTAGCCCTCTTGCCTTTACTTTCAAGCCATATGCTCAACTTCTTTTCCAAAATAATACCATATAACTTGGATAAGGGAGGGATGATCATAATTGTCCGATAATTAGAGGGGTTATTTGTAATCCCACTTTTAAAAATAGGGATAATGAGGCTATGAGTCCATGCTTTAGGGAACCCTTGCTTGACCGCTTGATTGAAAAGCTTATGGATGTGGAGGATGAGGACAACACCTCCAATTTTTAAGATCTCTACCTGGTAACCTTCAACGTCCTTAGCTTTCCCATTTGTTAGGTGTTTTACCCCAAAATCAATGTCTTTTAATGAGAAATCTTATTTCGTTGTGAGTAGGGTTTCAAATTTATCCATGACATTTGGAGATTCATAAATCTTTTTAAGATAGGAATTTGAGTCATGTAAAGAAATTTTATTATTATCTTTAGTTTTCCTAGTTAGAATCTTCCTCTAGAATTTCTTAGGAGCTACCTTAGAGAGGTGTAAGAGATTCTCTTCTCTTTTATGAATATACTGCCTTTTTTTCCTTTTAGTTAGGGCTTTGTATATTTTTATCTTGCCAATTTATGAGATTCGTCAACAGCTTCCTTAATTGCCCTCCTTGCACTTTTACAATCTTTGTCATACCATGGGTTGGTTTTCATATTTCCTTTATTACTTGAAACTTCAATTGAGAACTTGTTAATAGAATATGGGAGGGTTGTAGTAAAATTATGATAGAGGTCTTCTATGTTGTCTATATTAGATAAAGGAAGCAAATTAATTTTTAATTCATTTAGAAATAGGTCGTTTTTATTTCTATCAAAGATTAAGTTCTTTTGGCTATAAGGATTATCTTCTATGGGATCTCTATGCATGATAAAATTGAGAGTTATAAGTAAAGGACTATGATCAGAGTCATGCTCGTGGTTGTTTAAGATGTCAAAATTTATTATTTCATTGTATAAAGGGAGATCAGAAATAACATAGTCTACCATGCTACTACCAAGCCCATGGATGCAGGTCATCTGGCTAGAATTGGGCCACTTCTCTAGAACATTGCAAATTATGAGATCCTGAGCACTACAGAGCTTGACTAGCTCTGACCCAAACAAATTCCCCCCGAGGTCTTCAAAGCTCCTTTTGTACCGGCTAGCCAAAGTAAGGTCTTCATCTAACCAAAGACGATTAGGATCGGAATGATTTCTTAGAAGAATTACTTGGTTGCTTGAAGTTCAAGTGTTAAAGTCACCCATTAAAAGGATATTACCTTCATTCCTTAGCCTAGAAATATCATTCTCTAAACCATTGTAAGGACTATTTTTATCTAGATTCTTTTTCTTATAGAAGTTAGAATTGATCAGGGAAAAATAACAACTTGCTATGTAGGTCTTTTTATCATTAATGTCAGTAATCTCTATCCAATTATATTGGTTGTAAGGGTCGTTTTTATAAATCCTAGCACGGACGGAGATGTTCTTATTAATGTAACAAGTTATACCCCACATAAATAAAAATAGTGATTCATATCCATAATCATTATATTTTAAAACTGTATATTTTAAATTATTTAATAAACATACACAAGTTCAATGATTATAGTAATTTTTTTTCATATTATGGGTATGTATAATATTTTTCCTTTATAA
>APFE030378094.1:0-32320 GCA_000404065.3 Pinus taeda | reverse complement strand
AACTCTTAGGTAAAGATTTAAGAATCCTTATGGTCCAATGTAATAATTCATGCTATGTGATCTTCCCATGCCTATACTAAGTGTTTCATAAACTCAATAGATATCAACTTTTCGGATATCTTATTTATTGAATCATAATATTTTTTATGATATATTATTTTTTAACTATAATACATTAATTATTGAATTATAATTTCGTATTTTGTGATATATTGAATTATAATGTTACTTCTAAAACATATTATGTATTTGGATAAAACAATCGGTAGTAATATCTTTTTTTAGATGTAATACATATTAAATATTATTTAATTTTATTATTATTTATTAATTATAACGTCATTCTTCACCATAAATTTAAGCTAAAATATAATATGTTCACTCAAACTATTCATATTAATTAGTATTTCTTAGTTATGGATGTATTTAGTTATGGATAAATGGAATCAAATAATTGATTTTTGAGTGGATTTGAAATTTAACAAATTAATCAAATTTATTGATAAACTTTTAATAATGGATTTTCAACCAAATTTATAAATATTCAAATACTTTTTAAAAATTATTTAAACACTAGATTTATACATTATAACTAATTCCTTCATAGATAAATAAATAATAAATAAACCTATATTAATTTCATCTAATGGGATGACTATTTTCTAATATTCTGTAAAAATTTAAAATTAGCATTGCACCACATGTTGTAAAGGAAATGTTGTAAAGCACTAGCATAAGAAATAATAACATAGGAAAAATAAGTTAATTTTTTATGCAATTTTGTTTCTTTATTGGTGTTTCTATGAGAAAAACTTTGAAATTTAAACTTTGCATATTTGAGCTACAACAGGTAGGAAGGATAGTAGTTTGAAGAATCCCAGCAACATCTTCATTTTTAGAAGTATGTTCATTGATAATGTGCACTTCTTCGAACGTCTCTAATATGTACTTGCCAACTGCAAAAATCAATACATGTATGTGTTCTCTTGTGGTACAGGGACTCTCGAGTAATTCATGTCTCTTACTTATTGATTTCTCTAATTTTTTTCAGTACATGTCGCCAAATTGTGAAATTCTCC
This sequence comes from Pinus taeda, assembly GCA_000404065.3. Taxonomy (NCBI): domain Eukaryota; kingdom Viridiplantae; phylum Streptophyta; class Pinopsida; order Pinales; family Pinaceae; genus Pinus; species Pinus taeda. The sequence continues at coordinate 31,241 of APFE030378094.1, read as the reverse complement.
ACATGAATGTTGAATTTTTTTAGAGTTGAAAACCAATCTCATTAAATTAATTTTCAAGAATTGGTGATGCAAAATCTAATGAATGGGTGAAATAGGAACAAACATGAAGTCCATGAGGTAGGTAACAGAAGACTACGGGCTCGCCGCTCCTATCATATGTGCACTACAGGATTGAAATATCTTCAAGAGGAAGGAGGAGAAATCAAGATATTGCTACAACAGATTCCATCATTGATGCACAATCAAAGGTGAGGTATACAATTGTTATCTTACTGTTATTCTAATAACTAATGGTGGGAGAAAGGTGGCACAATGAAACAAATTCTTTCTTATGTTTACATCTACATTTTGATAGACATTGAGTTGAGAAAAGCTACTCAAAGAGAAGCAGAACAATTCCCGAGGGAAAATGGGGTACACACAAGAGAAAAGAAAATGAGCATGTCTTCCATTAGTTTATGTTAGGACTTTAAATTAATTCCACTTGATGTGACATGGTTTACTAGAGAAGCTTCCCAGTTAGATGAATTAGAGGACATTGATGAAAAAAACAATGAGGACAAGGAAGACAACGGTGAATATGACAACATGGATGAAGAAGAAGATTTAAAGCCAAGAAATTCAAAACAACTTGCATCTAAGAAATGCAGCATTGTACAAAGAAGTGGACCTACTGGAGAGAATATTCTTGAGTGCAAGCAACAATAAAGAATTGAATACATCCTATATTATAGGCTAATGTGTGTCATCCTATATTTGTCCCAATTTCATTATCTTCCTGGAAGTTTTTTCAGGATGTCTCTGCAAATGAGCATCTTCTTGAGTGCAAGCAACAATAAAGCATTGAATACATCCTATATTATATGCTAATGTGTGCGGTATATTTGTCCCATTTCATTCTCTTCCTGAAATATTTTTCCTGATGTCTCTGCAAATGAAAGAGTTTGTCATAATGTCGAGGATATATCTAATAGTAATCTTAGGTGAGACTTGAAGCCTGGTGGAGGGTATAACAACACCTCACTTTTACTAACTGGCATTCCACCATTGAGAACCTAGATGATGAGAAATATAGGAATACACAGATGTTTCTTTTGATCACACATGGAAATGGACAACTTCACCAAAAGAAATGACAGGAACAACGTAAGACAATTTTGAAATGAAATCACTTAATAGCATACTTTCCAATTGCAACAACCTAAAAAGAGGCAATGGGATAAAACATACCACAAATAATCCATCTTCAATAATCAATGTTTTCAAATGTGTTTTGCTCTCTTGTCTATTTTTCCCTCTGATGAATTTTGAAACTCTCTCCTTTTACATGTTATGATTTTCTAAAATATGCAAAACCCAACTATTGGCTCAACAAATTTTCTATATATTTGGATAAAGTATTTACCAACAATATACTTTGTAGCACCTTTCAGACTTCCAACAAAGTACCACTTAAGAACTTCTAAGATGATCATTTTCTCCACTTTACCTCGCTTCTTCTCAAGTCCTTTCTTGATGTTTGTATGCTCTGGGAATGAACTAGAAAAGAAATATCATTAGCAGGAACAACATAAGCTTCTGTATTGACATGAGTTGATTCATGTTCATGATGTTTCAAATCTGATAGATTTGATTTCTCAAGCTCTCGTTGTTGTTGTTGCTAATGTCTACATTTTGATAGGCATTGATTTGAGCAAAGTTACTTAGAGAAAAGCAGAACAATTCCTGGGGAAAAATGGGGTGCACAAAAGGGAAAAGGAAAGGAGCACATTTGTCATTAGTTTATTTTAGGACTCTAAATTAATTCCACTTGATGTGTCACGGATTACTAGAGAAGCTTCCGAGCTAGATGAATTAGAGGACATTGATAAAGAAAACAATGAGGAAAAGGAAGATGGCAGTGAAGATGACAATGTGGATGAAGAAGAAGATTTAAAACCAAGAAAGTCAAATCAACTTGCATCTAAGAAAGGTAGCACTGTACAAAGAAGTGGACCACATCCTCTTGAGTGCAAGCAAAAATAAAGTACCGAATACATCCTATATTATAGGTTAATATGTGTGGTCATATATTTGTCCCAATTTCATTCTCTTCCTGAAAGTTTTTTTAGGATGTCCTTGAAAATGGGCATCTTCCTGAGTGAAAGCAACAATAAAGCACTGAACACATCCTATATTATAGTGTAATGTGTGTGGTATATTTGTCTCAATTTCATTCTCTTCCTGAAAGAATTTTTCAAGATGTCTCTGGGAACGAAAAATTTTTCGTAATGTCCAAGATATATCGAATAATAATACTAAGTGAGACTTGAAACCTGGATAGGGCTCTAACAACACCCCACTTTTACCAACTTGGCATTCCACCATTGATAACCCATGTTATGGGAAATATAGAAAGCCATGGATGTTTTTTTTAAGGGCATATGGAAATGGATAACTTCATCTGAAGAAATGGCAGGAACAACGTACCACCATTTTGAAATGAAATCACTTAATAGCGTGCTTGTCAATTGTAACAGTCTAAAAAGAGGCAGTGGGATAAAATATACAACAGATAATCCATCTTCAATAATCAATGTTTTCAATTGAGTTTTGCTTGCTTTCCTATTTTTTGTTTCATGAATTTTTGAAGCTCTCTCCTCCATGTTATAATTTTCTAAAATGTGCAAAACCCCACCCTTGAATCAACAATTTTTCTATAGATTTGGATAAAGTATTTACCACCAATATTATTTATAGTACCTTTAAAGCTTCCAACAAAGTACTGCTGAAAAACTTCTAATTTGATCATTTTCTCCACTTTGCCTTTCTTCTTCTCAAGTCCTTTCCTAGTGTTTGTATGCTTTGGGAATGAACGAGAAAAAGAAATATCATTAGCAGGAAAAACAAAAACTTATGCATCAACATGAGTTGATTGATTTTCATGATTTGTCAAATCTGATAGATTTGATTCCTCAAGCTCTAATTGTTGTTGTTGTGAACGTCTACATTTTAATAAACCCCGAGTTGAGAAAAGTTACTAAGAGAGAAGTAGAACAATTCCTGGGGGAAAATGGGGTGCACACAATGGAAAAAGAAAGGAGCGCATCTACCATTAGTTTATGTTAGGACTTTAAATTAATTCCACTTAATGTGTCAAGATTTACTAGATATGCTTACTAGCTAGATGAATTAGACATTGATGAAGAAAAAAATGAGGCCAAGGAAGGCAACAGTTAAGATGACAATGTAGATGAAGAAGAAGATTTAAAGCCAAGAAATTAAAATCAACTTGCATCTAAGCAAGGAAGCATTGTACAAATAAGTGGACCTACCGGAGAGCATCTTCTTGAGTGCAAGCAACAATAAAGCATCAAATATATCCTATATTGTAGGCTAATGTGTGCAGTCATATATTTGTCCCAATTTCATTCTCTTCCTAGAAGTTTTTTCAAGATGTCTCTGCAAATGAGCATCTTCCTAAGTGCAAGCAACAATAAAGCACTGAATACAGCCTATATTATAGGCTAATGTGTGTAGTATATTTGTCCCAATTTCATTCTCTTCCTGAAAGTTTTTTCAAGATGTCTCTGCAAATGAAAGAATTTGTCATAATGTCCAAGATACATCAAATAATAATCCTCATTGAGACTTCTGACAGGGGCTCTAACAACACCCCACTTTTACCAACTTGGCATTCTACCATTGAGAACCCAGGTTATTGGAAATATAGAAATCCATTGTTGTTTGTTTTGATGGAATGCACAACTTCACCAGAAGAAATGGCAGGAACAACATACCACCATTGTGAAATGATATCACTTAATAGCATACTTGCCAATTGCAATAGTCTAAAAAGAGGTAGTGGAATAAAACAGACCATAGATAATTCATTTTCAATAAGCAATGTTTTCAATTGAGTTTTCCTAACTTGTCTTTTTTACCTTACATGAAATTTTGAAACTCTCTCCTTTTTCCTATTATGATTTTATAGAATATGCAAAACCTAACCCTTGGCTCAACAAATTTTCTATAGATTTGGATAAAGTATTTACCACCAATATTCTTTGTAGCACCTTTCAAGTATCCAACAAAGTACTGCTAAAGAACTTCTAAGTTGATCATTTTGTCCACTTTACCTTGCTTCTTCTCAAGTCCTTTCTTGATGTTTGTATGCTCTGGGAATGAACCAGAACAAGAAATATCATTAGCATGAACAACAAAAACTTTCTTATCGACATGAGTTGATTCATGTTCATGATGTTTCAAATCTGATAGATTTGATTCCTCGAGCTCTAGTTGTTGTTGCTAATAAGTGGAAAAATGTAATGAGGTAACGGGACGCTGCCCAATGTGGATTTCATTTTGATCACCCTCACTCCCCATCTGCAAAGCTTGTTGGAAAGAATCTTGCCTTACCATTTGTTTGCTCTCCTGGCATTGAACAAAATTGGTCCCTAGAGAAATTTGCAACTCTAGAGATATTCTTGAAATATTATTATAACTTGTCCATTACATATCCTCAGGAAACTCACTCTTACAACCAAAGTTCTCAATCTATTTTGAAACTTTTTTTAAGCATTTATTCTAGCATTTATAGGTAAGGCAACATCCCATTAGATTAATTCATATGGGAAAAAATACATGAATAAAAACAAATAGTTCTCGTAGCACCAACATGCATTTACTCCAACGAGTTACTTTTATTTCTACTTAGCTTTTCACTCGTTGATCTTGGGCTAAGGTGCAACAACTAAGGAGTTTGTCTTTTCCCTTTTGATATAGCACATGATTTTCCATTGAATGTCGGGTACTATGAGTTGTGCCATGATTAATTTATTTTGTTGAATCCAAAACTTCAAGGCCATTCTTAAAATAAATAAATTATAGCTTTCCTTACAAATTTGCTTACTTGCTAACACGTACTCCAATTATTATATACGTTTTATTGTTTGTTTCACAAGTATGCTTTGTTTGTTTTAAGTATAGGCCAATAATGATATGCTTCTTCCTTTACAAATTTATTTACTTGCTAACATGTACTCTAATTATTATATACTTTTATTGTTTGTTTCACAAATATGCTTTCGTTGTTCTTAATACAAGCCAATAATGAGATGATTTTTTAATTAATGTTTTCAACTCTAAAGATATTTTTGAAATATTATAATAACTTGTCCATTACATATCCTCACGAAACTCATTATCCCAACCGAAGTTCTCAAGCTATTTTGAAACTTTTTTCAAACATTTTTTCTAGCCTTCATAGATAAAGCAACATCCCATTAGATTAATTCAAGTGTGAAAAAATCAATAAAAAGAAATAGTGCTGGTAGAACCAACATGCATCAACTCTAACGAGCTACTTTTATTTTTACTTAACTTTTCACTCAGTTATCTTGGGCTAAGGTGCGACAACTAAGGAGTTTGTCTTTTTGCTTTTGATATAGCACGTGATTTCCCATTGAATGCAAGGTATTGTGGGTTGTGCCATGATTAATTTATTTTGTAGAATCCAAAACTTCAAGGCAATTCTTAAAATAAATAAATTATTGCTTCCCTTACATATTTGCTTACTTGTTAACACTACTCCAATTATTATATACCTTTTATTGATTGTTTCACACATATGATTTCTTTGTTCTTAGTATAGACCAATAATGATATGCTTATTTCTTTACAAATTTATTTACTTGCTAACATGTACTCCAATTATTATATACTTTTATTGTTTGTTGAACAAGTATGCTTGCTTTGTTCTTAGTACAAGCCAATAATGATATGATTCTTTAATTAATGTTTTTGTTTGTAGTTATGTAGAGAATGATAAGCTTTAAATTAGAGAAATTATTAAAGAGGTTGAATCTAATTTATTTATCAAAGAATATATTTTAAATAATAAGAATTATTAACTCAAAATTTTTATTATTAAATTTAAAAATTTAAATTTTTAATTGGTTTAAATATATATTTAAATATTCAACTAGATTCAATGTCTAGACTAGATTTACCATTTCAAGAAAATATTATTATATACTTTTTATTGCTTGTTTCACAAGTATGCTTTCTTTGTTCTTAGTATAGGCCAATAATGATATGCTTTTTCCTTTATAAATTTATTTTCTTGCTAACACTTACTCCAATTATTGTATACATTTATTGTTTCTTTCACAAATATGATTTCTTTGTTCTTAGTACAGGTCAATAATGATATTGTTTCTTTAATTAATATTTTGATAATACGTTTATTGTTTGTTTCACAAGTATGTTTTCTTTATTCTTAATACAGGCCAATAATAATATACTTCTTCAATTAATGTTTTTGTTTGTAGTTATGCGAAAAATGATAAATTTTAAATTAGAAAAATTATTAAAAAAATTGCAGAATCTAATTATTTATCGAAAATATATTTTAAATAATAAAAAAATTATAACTCAAAATTTTTATTACTAAATTTTTAAAATTAAAAATTTTTAATCATTAACTAAATTCCATTTTTTCGCAAACCTGGTAAAAAAACTGATAACGGGTAGTTTAAAAAAAAAAAACGACAGTTTTTAACAAAAATCCTACCAATATTCAATTACCAGAAATAAAGTAAAAATCGTGTACACCCCAGCGCGGGATAAAACTAATAGGGATTTGACACAAACCTGAAAGAACTATTGACACAAGAGCATGGGGAAGTTAGGGAATATCCACACATACGAAAATATTTAAAAATATATATTTAATTGGATAAATCATTAGAAGTTTTTTTTTGACATTTAACTGAAACTGATTTTTACAAAGTTATAGAGATATAATGGAAAGAAACTTATTAAAAAAAAATTCAAATATAAATAAATTAAACCAAAGCTTCATTTTGATAAAATATATATATATATATATAGTGGAAAGAACTTATGCAATATAAATAAGTTAAAACTAAGCTTTATTTTAATAAAAATACATTTATAAACTGGAGCATGAAAAGATCAATTCGTACATGTCAGAGTCAAAAAATGTGCTGCATAATAACTGGACGTTCTATTTTTTTTTTAATGGACAACACAAGTACATATATACTCTCCAGTCAATCAAAATCTTTTGTTCACTAGGCAATATTTCATTTTATATTAATATATAAATTAACTAAACACATTATTATTAATCACTTGCTAGTAACATGCATATTTTACACCGATATTCCTGGTGATTGACTTATATCAATTCATCAGATCTGTCGGTATGTCTCTAAATAAGTTAAATAATGAAAAATTAATTTGGCTTTTCAATATAAAACTAATTCCGTTGACATTTAAAGTATAAACTCAATTTTACACGCTTCCGTTTATTATACTATTATTTTTCGAAAAAGTTATGGAAAATTAATTATAAGGAAGGAAGGGTATTTAAAATGATGGTGAACCCAGTTATAATTATAATTAAATATATTTTTATTATAAAAAAATATTATTTATAATAAATTATTTTAATTATTGTTCAAAAGTTTTTTATTTAATTTAATGTTTATTAATTGTTGTATGTAATAAAAAGTTTGTTAGGTTGTATTGATTTTTAATAAATTAAAAAAATTATGTTGTAGTGTATTAAGGAGTTTGTTAGGTTATATTGAATTTTAATAAATTTAAAAAATATTTTTCATGTCACATGGCTCCCTGCTTACCAATTTTCTAGGGATTTGAGATTATTCCAATTCTAATAAGTTCTCTCATGATAAGTTCCTCATTATTATTTACAACATTAATTTATAATTCTTTTTTTTATTAAGTTAAAGTTGACCCATTATCATTTTATACATACATAAAGTAAATGTGTGCATGACTAAGACATTCTTCTTATTGCAATAGTTTTTTGGTTGTATTTTTAAAAAATGTTTTCTTTTATTTTTTTTAAGTTATAAATATGTAAATAAATAAATTATAATAATTTAATTTGCTATATTATATTTCATATATATGAAATATTTTTAATCAATCATGTTTTTTAATGTGTTATTTAAAAATGAGTATATATATATAGTTTGTCAAGTTGTGTGAAATGAAAGCTACAGGCTTGACTTTTAGTTTTGGAAATAGTGACCTTCGAGCATCTATGTGGTCAAAATCTTTTGGGAACTGCAAAAAGTCTGGTCACACTAACCTTAACATAACAAAAATTTTACCATGGAATTTCAAATTAGTAACTTTCACATCACATAATAAAAGTTTGGCCACACTAACCTTAACATAACAAAATTTTTACCATAGAATTTCAAATTAATAACTTTCATATCACATAATAACTCAACAATACACCCCATTACAATCTATTCTATAATCTTACTAAAATAAATAATATTATATATTAGTAAACTTGTGTTTTTAATATTATTTTTTAATTAATTTAAATGTAAATCAATACATGTCCTCCCTCTAACTTCATAGAGTACCTGTAAACCTAGTTAATTAAAACATATATAACGAAGAAGTCTATGAAAATTACTTTCATAATTTAAAATGTTATCAATAAATAATCTATTTTGTGATGAAGAAAAAATTGCAAAAGTTAGATAATGGTGGGTAAAATATGATTATATGATTATGTATGACCGGAAAGAAAAAAATGCACAAGTTATATAATGGTGCGTAAAATATGAATATTTGAAATGTGATTAATATCTATCTCATTAAAATTAGCAAAAAAAATATTTCGAGTTCTAAAAAATAATAAAATATAAAATGGGTGATTCTCATTATCATTTCAGGGTTAGTAAAAGATGGTATTTTAAGACCTATTAAGACCTATCTTCTAGTTGGTATTAATTTTATGAAAGATTGGTGCAGAAGATAAAGGATTGACATAGAATATCTTGTATATTATTAAATTGAATTATATACGCGCACTTCATTTCCTAATTTCGAGGAGCGTCAACATACTGGTTTTTTTAGTAGGTTTTTGAAGTTAAGTTAAGGTACATAATGGTGAGCAGGTTTTTAATATTATAACACATTATCTTACAAACAGGAAATTCATATATTAATTCAATCATATAGCAGCAATCTAAGTGACCCTATAATCTCTCGTACTTTGTGGTGATTATACTTTTTAAAACAACAGGCGAAATAAGACTAGCCATCAGCTACACACTATTCATCACGCTTAAGTCAAATTTTAACCATGTGAATTCACACAAAATGCATGGTACTTCATTGAAAAAATGCATACAATTATATCGATAAATTAATGTCAAGATGGTGTGTTAGCAAATCTTGCTGTAATCCGTTAGCTGGCCACTTTTTGGTGCTATTGCTAGGAAGATACTAAAAGTTACATTTAAGTTATATCATTTTTGTGTTTTTAAAAGGAGAGAAATAAAAGTTTATTATATTGCATGTATCACTTTAGTGATGGATTTGGTAGATTTTTATTAAGAACACATATTTCTGGCGTGATTGAACAAAATATATAATCTAAGTTTTCTAAGGAATGAATGACACTAAATATTGACAATAAAATATGTTATAAGTGTATAGAAAATAATGTAGAGTAACTAATAATATGAAAAGAGTTTAATTTTTTTTAATGGTAAAAATGTCATAAGACTATATCATGAAAGACTTTTACATTGGTGAAGGATTATATTTATTATTTGCATGTGCTTTTTCACCCAGATTCATGCACTTTCATTATATTTAAAATACCATTTAGTAATACAATGGTTTACAGAAAACCATGGATGAATATCGTAAATCACTAAGATAAAAACTAATGAATTGTTGTATATGGTAAAAGATAATTTTATAATTGGATTTTTTTTTCTCTCCCATCTTTTGAGTACCTTGGGTGGGTTTACCAAAGCCATGGGCTTCTAAACTACCTTTAGGAAACAATTATAGACCATGGTGATTCATTGACATCCACTTGGATGAATCCCCCTTCCCTTAGAAGAAATGGTCTCAATTGCATTAATTTTCCTCATAAAAAGGGGAAAATTCCACTAATTTTTCCCATTGTGAGCCAGTTGCCTTGGTGAAGAATTTGTCCTTTTCTTGAAAACTCGATAGAGTTTTACCTTATGCTACTAAGTATCCTTCTTCTTGGTGTCCATGATTCAATCTATTGTGGCCTAAAACTTGTGGAACTTCATATTGGTCATGTCATTGTTTGTACTTGGATTTGGCTTTTCTTAAGACATCATGAACTTGTTGCTGGAATTGTTGGACCTGTCCATCAATTTTGGCCACTTGATCTACTTAGACCTAAGCATGGGAAGAATTTGTTAGTGAAGATGTAGCAAGAAGAGTGACATCAATGGGGGTTTTTAGCTAGAACCCTAAACATGTATGAGAAGAGCTATTTTATGAACATCTATGTTCTAACCATGCTGAGCATATGGATGCTATCATCCCATGTATGTGGATGTTTGACCTAGAAGTGTAGAGGCACCTTTGAAGGTAAGGTGAATATATCTATCCACCCTTCTACAAGCTTCTATATCTATTTATGTTTTGTAGAGAGAGATCGGGATGAATTTATGGTGGTTTTAGTGACCTTTCTTTATCCTTTCAGCTAAACCATGAAGAGGACAAACTTCGAAGTATGATAAACTATGTTTTGGAATTTTTTTCCAATGTAATCAATTTCCTATAGTTGGATATACTTTGACTACCCTATACAGTTGATCCCCCAAAGTAACAATGACACTACAGGATTGAGACTCATAAAAAACTTAATGTTTCCACATATAAGGTTGCACTAGAAGAATGTCACAAACTTCAAGTGGGGTTCATTGATATAAATTCATCTTTATTTCACTAAATAGTTCGTAAACACAAATTTGATAAACATATATTGAAAATTCGAAATTTGTAATATCAGGGTTGTTGTTAATAGACTTATGGATTGCTAGGTTCTTTTTTTATGCATGTAATATAAAAATGTAGAAAACAGAGAACAAACATAAATAGAATCACTCACAACAATAATAACACAAGATATAGCCAATGAAACTATTTCGGGAGACAACCCAGTTGGAAGATGAAGTTGTTCTACTCTCTCTTTCTTTGAATGGAAATGGATGCAAGTACGAATAAATGAGACAAGTGTCTCATGGTCTACTACAATGCACATAACCTATCTTTTTTCTCTCTCCCTATCCACTTTAGGCTCCCATACTCATCTATGGAAAAACTTGCACTTGAATATAATGGAAACCTTTGTCCTCCTATCTTTTTCCAATAACCTATCAATGGTTATGTTTGACTATTTCAACTCTATATAAAATTACGATAGAGAATTCTTAATCATGGTCACATGGATGGACACTTTTCAATGAATAATGGGCAGTAACATGGCATCCTCTCAAATCATGTTAGCAAAAATAGGAAAAGCAACTTCTAGGTGGCATAACGATATCGTATGGATTCTAAACGAGGTGATTATTATGGTATTGGAAAGTTGTATATGTGTATAATATTGGGTCTTTGGTGCTTAAGATGTAAAGTTTCATCCCCATGAAAAGAATAGTTTGATGCCTCAAATTCCTTCCAAAAGTTTTCAGACCCCAATTTTCCAAATGAGGACCCTCTAGTAAAATTGGTCTTATGAGCTAGTTTCTCCAACTTTTCCACTCTTAAAGTATCAATATGCACGAAAAAATAATGTAATGATCCAATCTAAATCACACCTCCTCATTGTAGAAGGATTTTTGTCCCCAAATGCATCTAGTAAATGAGGTGAGAAAATGTTTCCTCAGCCTTTCCCATGTGTACCATTTAACCTTACCTAGAAGTTATCAGTTCAAGCTAATATACCAAAAGTAGTGATTCCCATATCTTGTAGTTTTGGACCTCTTGTGCAAAATCCTATGTCCACTCTACCTAAAATTTGGTGCCAAATCATCATATTCCCGATCCATATATAGGGTTGATGGAGCTTTAGGTTATCTACATTCACCACTAAGTAAATTCAATTGTATGGGAGTATATTGAGTTTATGAGCACCATCTCCAACCTTTTCCATTATCTCAGTGGGGCCATATCCCAAAGCATTGATTTTGTTCCCAAAAACCTATAGCCTCTCCTTATCAAACCATAATACTTTATCTCCCACCTTCAAGGACTTTTCTATTCTTTGTTGATCATGCATGGCATTGTATTTTTCCTATGAATTTTGAAGGGTCTCTTGTGCCTGTTTATGGATTTTCCTAATGTTCTCAACATTTTCTTCTTCCCTTAAGGCATCCCCTATAATATCCTCCCTCACTCCTTATTTTACATATGAAATATCAAAAGTTGAAGGTGGAAAATATCCAAAACAAGTTTCAAATGGGGACTTACATGTAGAAGTGTGTACTACTCTATTACAAGAGTGTTGTATATATACCTAATTGTTTTCCCAAGCCTTTGGATGCTTTTGGTTGTAACTATTATCACCCCAAGAAACTCACCTAGGTTGTATATCAGTGATGCTCGGGAACATTACAAATTTAACCAAATATCGTCGGATAAATGGTGGATGAATGGAACAAATGCTGCATATTCAAGCCGAATAACCACTTCTACTATGATTGACCCCAGACATGGGTGAACACCCCCAGACTACAAGGCTTTTAACCACCTATTACTCACAGCTTGAAGATAAGCTGATAATGGAGAACACTGACCACACCAGCAGATGCACAGGACCCTGTGATGGCCGGCTGCAACCAGTTAAGAGGTGTGTAAATCTAGTTTCTAACGCACAGACAGGATGACAGCTCTCTATGCATTAAACAACAGAAACCCGCTCACATGTTCTATGATACATGCTAAATCCTAACGCGGAGGTGGGATGACAGCCCCTTCGACGCTGAACATTCACAGCAATAGAACAAATGCAAACAGGCACAGCCCGGAACAAGAAAGAGAAGTGGAAAGTGAGCAATAAACAACAAAAGAAGCTTGTATTAGTTGGAAATGAAGACCAGACGCTGCAGGTTACAGAGTAGTTACAGTCTCCAAAAGTTGAACCTTACAACAGGGTTCTCTTCATCAAACACTCATCATCCTATTACATCTGAGTTCTGAGTATATATAGTGTTACAATACAAAACATCTCTGTTAAACAATGCGTGGAGGAGTTCATAAATGTCCACCAACCATATTTACATTTAGGAATGGCCCTCTGATACAAATCTGACTGTGTTTTGAATAGATCTGTCCCTCTCTGGTGCTCTGCGGTCCTTTTTGGGTCGGTGGAGTGAAATATGGGTGAAGCCCATAACCATTGAAGGCTTTGACTGGCTCTGCGGTGCCCTACTTTCTCCCGGCCATACTGTTGATTAACTGCAGTTGCTGAACATTGAAATGGCTCCATCATGACTGATAAATGTTGGTCTGTTTGGGGCACGTCTACTTTCTGCTCGGCCATACTGATAATTGAAGGCAGCTACCTACTGCGCTGTACTGCTGCATGCTTGCCTTCAAATCTTCGCGCCACTTAGAAATACCGCCCACCCTTTGGCGAACTTGAAAACCAATATATTTTGCTTCCCGGACCCCATCAGGTCCGGGCTTCATCGCTATCGGCACCCCCCAAGGCTTCCTTTATATTTCCCCATATTTCGTTATATATCGAAAATGCGCCCAAAATCATTGAAAAGGCCTTAGCTCGGACTTAAAACTTTATGAAGAGTCACTTATAATGGTATCGGGTCTGACCCATCGGGTCGCATACATATCTTGTATTAAAGCTCCGCCCCCTTTTAAAAGTGCCAACAGCGATATCGCCGCGGACCCGAAACTTTATGAGAAATATTTGATAGCGCCTTCGGGTCCGGCTTATCGCATCGCACATAACCCTGTAAAAGGCACTGCCCCCTTTGTAAGCGCCGATGCGATATGTCGATGTGATATCGGCGATCGCTCATCGGTGAGGCTTCCTGTGTCGCTGCCACTGCCCGCCTGCTCCGACTGCGAAATGCTGACACGATCTGGACCGCTGATCGGCCAGATCGAACGGCTGATATGATTTCGGACCGTCAAGCCTGCGATTTTAGATTTTCCATAATTTTAGAGTATTTGTGCCTCCCGATAGTGTATTTCCGCCCTCCAAAAGGCTTTCCTCCTGCAATTTTTTCAATCGGTGAAGGCTATGAGAGGACTGATAAGGCTTTTGGAGCACTTTTGTATCCATTTTTGGGCATCCTTTCGCGCGCAAACAACCTGATCAGGACTGCATTTGATCCTCAAATGTTGGATTTTGTAGCAGAGCTAACACTGGCTCCTTCTGGGGATGAGATCCTCCCTGTGAGGTCTTAAGAACCTGCAGATCAATGCCTTTTCCACAACAAATCAAATTAGCAAAAACTCCTAGTGCTCCATTGGGCATGGAGTCTATTATGGCTATACTAACAACCGACAAAAGCAAAATATTTACAGCTTTAAGGCCAGAGACCTTAAATGACATATTTTTTTAAAAACCGCCCATTAACTGGGCCATCAAAAACTGTCTCTCCTTCCATAGTTTTCAGTATGAAGGTATTGTTCCCTTGAATATGTGAAATAACAAACGGGCCTGTCCAGAGAGCATCAAATTTTCCATGATTGCCTTTCTTTTCTTTAAAAGCATCCCATTTCATGACCAAATCCCCAACCTGGAAATTGTTTCTTTTTGCCTTCTTGTCAAAGGCTTCCTTGACCTTTTGCTGATGTGCTGTAGCTTTTTCAACCAACTGTTCTCGAATCTGATACAATTTTGTTAAACCAGTGATTCTATTTGCCATATCATACTCTTCATCTTGCGCTGTTTGAAGCAACTTTGCCACTGGGAGTGTAAGTTGAATTGGAAAAATGGCATCAGTACCATACACCAGCTTGAAGGGAGAGCAACCTGTAGATCTCTTGATAGTCACTCTGTCCGCCCAAAGTGCATACTTCAGCTTGGCATCCCAATTCTTTTTATTATCCTCTAAAAGCTTCTTAATTATCCTAATCAGACTTTTATTAGAGGATTCTGCTAAACCATTCCCTTGGGGGTAATAGGATGTGGAATGGACAAGTTTAATGCCCATCGAATCACACATTTCCACCAATTCTTTTGCCCTGAATGCTACTGCGTTATCTGTTATTAGCTTATGAGGGCAACCAAATCTGCTGAAAATATTTTTTGATAAGAATTTCATGACCACATTATGATCAGCCTTCCTTGTTGGGATTGATTCAATCCATTTTGTAAAATAATCAGTGGCCACTAACATCCATCTGTGCTGGCCACTGGAATGTGGGTTGATTTCACGAATAAAATCCAAGCCCCACTGCTGAAAAGGTCCTTTTGCAATTATTGGCTTTAGGGGCAGGGATTTCAACTGCTGCTTACCTTCAAATCTCTGGCACCTGTCACAAGATTTAACAAAAGCAAAAGCATCAGAAAATAAAGATGGCCAATAGTATCCGGCTCTGAGAATATTTTGGGTCGTAGTTCTCCAATAATGATGTCCTCCACACATGCTGTCATGGAACTGCTGCATAACTACTACTGACTATTCTTTGTCCAGACATCTTAAAAGCACCCCAGATGGATCCCTCCAATAAAGCAAACCATCATTGATGCAATATTTTGTTGCCTTGAGTTTTAAAGTTCTTGCTTGACTTTGAGGGAAATCTGAAGGGACTTCAAACCTTAAGAGAAAATTGATTATTGCAGCATAACAGCTACATGAGGCTAGGTTGTTGGGCACTGACTGCTCTCTCTTCATTTTAGCTGTTTCATGCTCCTCTGTTTGACCATTCTCTGCCACATTGAACAAGAAATCAATGTCCAAAGACCTGCAATTTTCCTCAGTCAGCAATTTAGCAAGCCCTTGACCCCTTACCAGCTTGGTGGGCTTCAGCTCTATGTTGAATTCTATCATTTTTGCAATCCATTTCGCTCTTTTTCCATCAACATCAGGCTGTGTTAATACATCCTTTATTGCAGCAGAGGGCACGTATGCAACTATTTTGGAATGCAAGATGTATACTCGGAAAGCTTTCAAAGTTTTGACAAGAGCATAAGCCTGCTTTTCAATAATATCGTACCTAAGCTCAGCATCCCTTAAGTTCTTGCTGAAAAAGGCCACTGGATGCTCTTGACTGGCTTCATCTTGCTGCAACTGAACATCTGCGATTGTGTCCTTAGAGGCAAATGAGAAGAGATGAAACTCCTTGCTATAGTCGGGGCTTATTAAAGTAGGAGCTTCCATAATAGCCTTCTTAATGGAATCAAAAGATTTCCTTGCTGCATCAGTCCATCTTACCTCTGCTTCCTTTTTCAACATGGAGGTTATGTGCTTGACTAACTCTGCAAAATTAGGAATGAAACTCCTTATAAAGTTGATTTTTCCCAGAAAAGACTGTATATCTTTCTTTGATCTAGGGAGAGCCAAGGCCTGAATTGCTTTGACTCTTTCTGGGTCGATATGAACACCTGCAGCCGACACTACATGCCCCAGCAGTTTACCTTCTTCCAAAGCGAATTGGGATTTTTTGGGATTGAGCGAAATTCCAAATTTTCTGCATTTCAAAAACACCTTTTTTAAATGTTGTAGGTGATCATGATGGCTACTGGAATAGACTGTTATGTCATCAAGGTAGATTAGCACAAATTTATCCTTTTCTCCCACAAAAGCTATATCCATAGCGCGCTGAAAGGTAGCTCCAGCATTCATGAGCCCAAATGGCATTTTTGCATACATGAATGTGCCCCAGGGCGTGGTAAATGCTGTCTTCTCTTGATCATCTGGATGTACTGCAATTTGATTAAAGCCTGAAAATCCATCTATAAAAGATATTACTTTGGCACCTGAGACTTGTTGCAACAAATGCTCCATTTTTGGCAGAGGATAATTGTCCTTTTTGGAGCACTTATTAAGATTCCTGAAATCAACACATAGTCTGATTTCTCCATTCTTCTTCCTCACGACGACCAGATTCGCCATCCATTTAGAATATCTAAGAGGCACTATTATCTTAGCAGCCAGCAACTTTTTAATCTCTTTCTCCACCAGAGGAAGGAGCAACGGGTTCATTGGTCTCAGCTTCTGTTTGAAAGGAATAGTGTCTTTTTCAAGCGGAATTTTATGCTGAATTACATTTTTGTCATATGTTTTCAGATCGCTGTATTCCCAAGCAAACACATCAGCGAACTGCCTCATTAGCTTGCAGTATTTGGTATTCTTCTCATCAGATAGTTTATCGGACAGATTAATGAATTTGGGCTGGGCTGGGCTTCCTATGTTATGCTTACACACAGCAGCTTGGTCTTCTTTATAGGCAGCTTTGTAAGGCACATCATTATGATCAAACAATCGCTCAAGAGGAATTAAACCCTTAGGAATGTGGTTTCTAGGAAGTTGGACTATGTTATTCTTGCCAATCTCATTTTTAAACTGAAACTTGGGAGCTTCTAGCAAAGCATCATTATTTTGGTCAACTTGCATTTCAGAAAATTCATCAATGACTTGAAGAAACCTATTCAACTCATCATCATCATCAAAAACTTTCCAGTGGTGGACATTATCAGGCACAGAGGGTCTATACTTCATTTGTACCTCATAAACTAGTTTGGGAGGAGATCGAGGAGTAAACAGACTAGCTGAGACAGCAAGGGAGTCAGCAAGCTGATTTTGGGCTCTAGGAATATATGAAATGCAGAAAAAATCAAAGGAGTCTTTGACTCTCCATACCTCATCTCTATAAGCTCTCAGCCTTGGATGCTTTGCTTGGAATGTTTTATTTACTTGCTGAATTATCAGATCAGCATCTCCAAATACCTTCAGCTTCTTTATTCCTCTGTCTTTGGCTGCCTGAAGGCCCAATAGCAGAGCTTCATACTCTGCTATGTTGTTTGTCACCTGAAATACCAGATTTAGGGACAACTCAACTCTTTCTTGCCGTGGGGATACTAGCACCACCCCTGCTCCTGCTGTCTCTTTGGTGCAAGCTCCACCAAAAAACATCTCCCAAATCTGTTCTTGTATATCAAGCTCGGCATGATCTGAATGTTTCCTGATTTGCAATGCAGCCTTCTGAGATTCTTCTATTTGGAGAATGCATGCTCCAAAATCAGTGTCTACTGCATATATGGGATGATTTGTGGGATTCTTCTCATCACTAATGATATATGCCAGCTGTGCTTCTCTATATAGTCTCCTGCTTTCTCCTCCAAACACTGGGACAGTTGCATAAGATAGATCATTCTGTAATGTCCCTCCTAGTTTCTTAATCCACCCTCTAGATAACAGCATACCAAACTTCGGTGGGACATCGGCCACCACTATATCCATCATCATACTCTTCATGGGCAGCTGAGTTAAGGTAATGGCTAGATCCTTGATCAATCCAGCCTGCTCCGACTGCGAAATGCCGACACGATCTGGACCGTTGATCGGCCAGATCCAACAGCTGATATGATTTCGGACCGTCAAGCCTGCAATTTTAGATTTTCCATAATTTTAGAGTATTTGTGCCTCCCGATAGGGTATTTTCGCCCTCCAAAAGGCTTTCCTCCTGCAATTTTTTCAATCGGTGAAGGCTATGAGAGGACTGATAAGGCTTTTGGAGCACTTTTGTATCCATTTTTGGGCATCCTTTCGCGCGCAAACAACCTAATCAGGACTGCATTTGATCCTCAAATGTTGGATTTTGTAGCAGAGCTAATAGTAACCCATCAAAAGTTGCACCAGAGTAGTGTTGAATAATTTTATCTACCTATATTTCTATGGATGAAATGTTGTATACCTCTTTAACTTTATTTCCATTTTTTCCCAAAATGTATTCCAAAATGCAATAAGAAATATTATGTTCTTGTTTGAGATGTTTCTCCTTGGTGTCCCAAAGTGTACCCAAACCTATCTAAAGAACAAGTCCATTTTTTATTTCCCATTAATTACATTTTTATTGGACACTGTATCCTTGAGATAACTTTTGGATAGAAAATTATGCTAAGCAAATAATATTGTTTTTAAACCAAATGTCCTAAATCAGTTTAGCTCCTATCATATGGACTATATGACAATACCTTTCAAATATCTAATCAATAGGATAGCTTTGAACTAAGACAAATAACTAAATTAGCTAATTATGGTTATAGAAGAATAAAGGAAATAACATAATAGACTTCATAGCCTACACCAAATATTTTAATATTTGCCATTATAGAAAATGCATAGAAATAACATTTTAGCACAGGAACAATATTCCAATGATTCTATGATAAAGAAACAGTGTAATTTTATGAAATACTATACAATAATCTAACTATTCAATTAGATATATGATAAAAAACGCATTCTATCATAAATCTCTCTATATAACATAACAATACCAAAATATAGAACATTCAGTCCTTGATTTAACCTCTTAAGATATCCCATATAAATTTAAATAATTACAAAAATAAAAAATAATGTAAAACTTACCAGGAAAAAAAACTATCACAAAAGAGTACACACTACCAAGACCCGAAAGAAAAATATTTTAATTGAAAATTGTAGTAATATTATGCTTAGATACCTCTTTCAGAATATGAACCCTTTCCTTAATTTCTTCTTGACAATTTATATAAAATTATTACACCATTTTAGGAACAACAATTTACAAATATCTAATGGTATTTCTCCTTTTCATTTTTCGTATTGAATTTTATTGTTGAAATCAAGATATTTACCTGGAAAATTTGACTAACTACTCCCAATCCCATTCAACT
This sequence comes from Pinus taeda, assembly GCA_000404065.3. Classification (NCBI taxonomy): domain Eukaryota; kingdom Viridiplantae; phylum Streptophyta; class Pinopsida; order Pinales; family Pinaceae; genus Pinus; species Pinus taeda. The sequence goes on along the minus strand of APFE030378094.1, from coordinate 11,551 downwards.
GGATAGAAGTATTATATCATTCTCCCATAGGCAATATCGAAGTATGTATACTTATGATATGTTGGCTTCATCGAGAATAAAAGTTTAACTTAAAAAGGAATATCAAGATTGTCCATCAATCTATCCAGGAATTTAAATAATGAAAAAATAATTTGACTGCTTTCAATATAAAACTAATTCCGTTGGCATTTAAGGTATAAACTCAATTTTACACGCTTCCGTTTATTACACGATTTTTTTTCGAAGAAGTTATGGAAAATTAATTATAAGGAAGGAAGTGTAATTAAAATGATTGTGAACGGAGTATAATTATAATTAAATATATTTCTATTATTAAAAAATATTATTTATAATAAAATTATTTTGAATTTATTGTTGAAAGTTTTTTTTTCAATTTATAATTTATTTATTGTTGAGATAGTGTATTAAAGAGTTTGATAGGTTGTATGACTTTTAATAAATTAAAAAAAAAATTACGTTGGAGTGTATTAAAGAGTTTGTTAAATTACATTGACTTTTAATAAATTTAAACAATTATATTCGTGCCACATGGTTCCCCGCTTAACAATTTTTTAGGGATTTGAGATTATTCCAATTCTATAAGTTCCTCAATATTTGTTTAGAGAATCTTCGGCGAAATCACATCATTAATCATTTGTCGACACAAATTATCGAACCAACTAGTGTGCTTCATCGTCAGGACAAGTTGAAGATACAGATCCAGTTTTAAGCGAGATAAAAATAATCATTAATTTAGTTATGGATCACAGGGGGAACAAAGTTTTTCTAAAATTTCTCAAATATTATTTATAAACATTAATTAGAATTCCTTTTTTTTATTAAGGTTAAAGTTGACCATACCATTTTATACATGGATAAGGTAAAGTGTGCATGAGTAAGAACATTCTTTCTTGTGCAATAGTTTTTTTGGTTATATTTTTAGAAAATGGTTTTTTTTCTTTAAGTTATAAAATAAAAAATAAATTATAATAATTTAATTTACTATATTATATTCATATATGAAAATTTTAAACAATTTCATGTTTTTTTAATGTGTTATTTTATATATATATATATATATATATAATATATATATATATATATATAATATATAGTTTGTCAAGTTGTGTGAGATGAAAGTTATAGGCTTGATTTTTGGTTTTAGAAATAGTGACCTACGAACATCTATGTGGTCAGAATATTTTGGGTATTGCAAAGGGTCTGGTCAGACTAACCTTAACATAACTAAAATTTTACCATAGAATTTCAAATTGATAACTTTCACATCACATAATGACTCAACAATACACCTCATTACACATAATAACTCAATAATACACCTCATTACAATCTATTTTATAGTCTTCTATAAATAAATCAATATATGTAAACTTATATTTTTAATATTATCTTTTAAATTAATTTAAATATAAATCAATACATGCCCTCCACTCTAAACTTCGTAGAGTACCTATAAACCTAATCAATTTAAAACATATGCAATTTAAAACATATATAACGAAGTCTATGAAAATTACTTTATAATTTAAAAGGTTATCAATAAATAATCTATTTTGTGACGAAGAAAAAATGGCAGAAGTTAGATAATGGTGGGTAAAATAAGATTATATGATTATGTATGACCCGAAAAAAATGCACAAATTCTACAATGGTGATTAAAATATGAATATGTGAATTGTGATTAATGTCTATCTAAGTAAAATTAGCCAAAAAAAAATATTTCAAGTTTTAAAAAATAATAAAATATAAAATGGGTGATTCTCATTATCATTCCACTATATGATGGGTTACTAAGAGATGGTATTTTAAGACCTATTAAGACTTATCTTCTAGTTGATATCAATTTTATAAAGATTAGTGTAGAAGATAAGGGATTTACATAGAGTATCTTGTATATTATTAAATTGAATTTTTGTATAAAAAACTACGGATGAATATCGTAAATCACTATAATAAAAACTATTGAATTGTTGTATATGGTAAAAGATAATTTTATAATTAGATTTTTTTTTCTCTTCCATCTTTCGGTGGATAGCATGGTTTACCAAAGCCATGGGCTTGAAAATCACCCTTAGGAAACGATTCTAGACCATGGTGATTCATTGACATCCACTTGGATGAATCCCCCTTCCTTTAGAAGAAATGGTCTCCATTGCATCAATTTTCCTCATAAAAAGGGGAAAATTCTACTAATTTTTCTCATTGTGAGCGAGTTGCCTTAGTGAAGAATTTGTCTTTTCTTGAAAACTCGATAAAGTTTTACCTTATGCTACTAAGTATCCTTCCTCTTGGTGTCGATGATTCAATCTATTGTAGCCTAAAACTTGTGGAACTTCATATTGGTCATGTCATTATTTGTACTTGGATTTGGCCTTTTTTAAGACATCATGAACTTCTTGCTGAAATTGTTGGACCTGTCCAACAATTTTGGCCATTTGATCTACTTGGACATAAGCATGGGAAGAATTTGTTCGTGAAGATGTAGCGAGAAGAGTGACATCAATGGGGGTTGTTAGCTAGAACCCTAAAGATTTATGAAAAGAGCTATTTTGTGAACATCTATGTTCTAACCATGTTGAGCATAGGGAGGCTATCATCCCATGTATGTGGATGTTTGACCTAGAAGTGTAGAGGCACCCTTAAAGGTGAGGTGAATATATCTATGGACCCTTCTACAAGCTTGTACATCTATTTATGTTTTGTAGAGAGATATTGGGATGAATTTATGGTGGTTTTAGTGACCTTTCTTTCTCCTTTTAGCTAAACCATGAAGAGGAAAAACTTGGAAGTATGAGAGACTACGTTTTGGAATTTGTTTCCAATATAATGAATTTCCTATAGTTGGATATACCTTGACTATCCTATAGAGTTGATCTCCCAAAGTAAAAATGACACTACGATATTGAGACTCATAAACAACATAATGTTTCCCCATATAAGGCTACACTAGAAGAATGTCACAAACTTCAAGTGGGGTTCATTGATAAACATTCATGGATATTCCACTAAATAGTTCGTAAACACAAATTTGATAAACATATATTGAAAATTCGAAATTTGCAATATGAGGGTTGTTGTCAATAGACTTATGGATTGTTAGGTTCTTTTTTTATGCATGTAATATAGAAATGTAGAAAATAGAGAAAAAACAAAAATATAATCACTGACAACAATAATAACACAAGATATAGCCAATGAAACTATTTCGGGAGACAACCCAGTTGGAAGGTGAAGTTGTTCTAGTCTCTCTTTCTTTGAATGGAAATGGTTGCAAGTACAAAGAAATGAGACATGTGGCTCATACTCTACTAAAATGCACATAACCTATCTTTTTTCTCTCTCCCTATCCACTTTAGGCTCCCATACTCATATATGGAAAAATTTTCACTTGAATATAATGGAAAGCTGTGTCCTCCTATATTTTTCCAATAACCTATCAATGGTTATTTTTGACTATTTCAACTCTAATTAGAGTTACGATAGATAATTCTTCATCACAGCCACATGGATGGACCCTTTTCGATGAATAATGGGCAATAACATGGCATACTCTCAAATCATGTTAGCAATAATAGGAAGAGCAACTTCCAGGTGGCATAACGATGTCATATGGACTCTAAATGAGGTGATTATTATGGTATTGTAAAGTTGTATATGTGTATAATATTGGGTCATTGGTGCTTAAGATGTAAAATTTCACCCCTCAAAAAGAATTGTTTCATGCCTCAAATTGCTTCTAGAAGTTTTCATACCCGAGTTTTCCAAATGACGACCCTCTAGTACAAATGGGCTTATGAACTAGTTCCTCCAACTTTTCCACTCTTAAAGTATCAACATGCACGAAAAAATAATATAATGATCCAATCTAAATCACACCTCCTCATACCTCCTCATTGTAGAAGGATTTTGGTCCCCAAATGCTTCTACTAAATGAGGTGAGAAAATGTTTCCTCCACCTTCTCTCATGTGTACCATTTAACCTTACTTAGAATTTATCCTTTCAAACTAATATACGAAAGGTAGATATTCCCATATCTTGTAGCTTTGGACCTCTTGTGAAAAATCCTATGTCCACTCTACCTAAAATTTGGTGCCAAATCATCCTATTCTCGATCCATATATAGGGTTGATGGAGCTTTACCTTATCTACATTCACCACTAAGTAAATTCAATTGTATGGGGGTATATTGAGTCTATGAGCACCATCTCCAACCTTTTCCATTATCTCAATGCGGCCATATCTCAAAACATTGTGTTCGTTCCCAAGAACCTATAGCCTCTTCTTATTAAACCATAATACTTTATCTCTCACCTTCAAGGACTTTTCTGTTGTATGTTGATCATGCATGGAATTGTAATTTTCCTATGAATTTTGAAGGGTCTCTTGTGCCTATTTATGGATTTTCCTAATCTTATCAACATTTTCTTCTTCCCTTAAGGAATCCCGTATAATATCCTCCCTGACTCCTTATTTTTTATATGAAATATCAAAATTTGAAGGTGGAAAATATCCCAAAAAAAAATTGAAATGGGGACTTACATGTAGAAGCGTGTCCTACTCTATTATAAGAGTGTTGTATATATACCTAATTTTTTTCCCAAGTATTTTGATTCTTCTAGTTGTAACCCATCAAAATTTGCGCCAGAGTAGTGTTGAATACTTTTATCTATCTATGTTTCTATTGATGGAATGTTGTATACCTCTTTAACTTCATTTCCATTTTTTCCCAAAATAAATTCCAAAATGTAATAAGAAATATTATGTTCTTGTTTGAGATGTTTCTCCTTGATGTCCCAAAGCGTACACAAACCTATCTAAAGAACAAGTCCATTGTTTATTTCCCATTAATTACATTTTTATTGGATATTGTATCCTTGAGATAACTTTTGGATAGAAAATTATGCCAAGGAAATAATATTGTTTTTAGAACTAAGGTCCTATATCAATTTATCTCCTATCCTATGGACTATATGGCAATACCTTTCAAATATCTAATCAATAGGATAGCTTTGAACTAAGAAAAATAACTAATTTAGCTAATTATTGTTATAGAAGAATAAATGAAATATCATAATAGACTTCATAGCCTACACCAAATACTATAATATTTGTCATTATAGAAAATGCACAGGAATAACATTTTAGCACACGAACAATGTTCCAATGGTTCAATCATAAAGAAAAAGCACAATTTTATGAAATAGTGGACAATAATCTAATTATTCAATTAGAGATATGATAAAAACAATCACATTATATCACAATTCTCTCTATATAACATAACATTACAAAAATATAGGGCAATCAGTCCTTAATTTAACCTCTTAAGATATCCCATATAAATTAAATAACTACAGAAATGAAAAAATAATGTAAAACTTACAAAAGGAAAACTATCACAAAAGGGTACACACTACCAAGACCTGAAAGAAGAATATTTTGATTGAAAATTGTAGTAATATTATGCTTAGATACCTCTCTCAGAATATGAACCCTTTCCTTAATTATTCTTGAGAATTTATAAAAAATTATTACAACATTTTAGGAACTAACTAATGAAAATAGAAACAATTACAAATATCTAATGTTATTTCTCCTTCTGTTCATTTTTCCTATTGAATTTTATTGTTGGAATCAAAGATATTTACATGGAAAATTTAGCTAACTACTCCCATTCCCATTTAACTGGATAGAAGTATTATATCATTCTCCCATAGGCAATATCGAAGTATTTATACTTATGATATGTTAGATTCATTGAGAATAAAAGTTTAACTTAAAAAGGACTATAAAAAGTGTCCATCAATCTATCCATTATAGTTGGCTCCTTCAACATTCCACTCATGTCTAAAAGCTAGCTTGGATTTTCTCTATTTCTTAATAAATGTTCTTTGTATGCATATAGAGATATGAACTTGTTATTTTTAACCCAATAGGAAGGCACACCCATTTGCTTTAAAACATGAAATATTGATTTGAATAAATCAACCTCCCTTTTGACTATCCTTCATTTATCATGTGCTTTCCATACAATGTTCTTTTAGTTGAAACTTTGTTAGTCTCCATTATGACATAGATTTTATCATCCACACCCAAAGTTATTAGTTATTCTTGACTCCTAGAGTTGATGAAATTCACTATTTTGGAGGCAATATAGGGCGTATATCATAGCTTTACCTAAATTCTATCATTGATATGCTTAATGTTATAGAGAAAATTTGATTCATACTCAATGATCCTAATCAATCCCTATATTTCTAAAATACTAGTCACTATCTCAACCCAAAGAATTTTTCCTTCTTGAATCAAAGGCTATGTTCCCATTAGCTAACTTTTCAATCAATCCAATATCTTATGTAATCCTTCCTTTAAGTCCCAATTAGTGTGGACTATTGCTTTTCTATCAACTAATTCATCTCTGAGATTACTTATCTCTGAAATATTCACCATGAGTATTTTCTTGAGATTTTGAATTCCAAGATCTTTAATATTCAAAGATGATATTGTTTTAGCTACCTTTCTAGAAGCATCTACCTTTGTTGTTGGTGATAAATAAGTTGATGTGAAAACATGTTTAGTATTTTCTTTTGTCAAGAGTTGAATCATTTACACTTAGTGTCCACTATTCTTATTTTTCCCAGTTATTAGAGACAATAGTTGTTCCTTCTCTTTTTATTGTAGCTTTTAATTTAATTGCCTAAACATGTTCAATACCTAGCATTTAAATATTTCTGTTGAGCACATAAATATTTTTGTACCTAGACTTTATTATGTCATGTATGGGAGAAGAAACCCTTAGGTCTATTTCCATTCTAATAATACATTGCTTGAAGTCATTGATCTTCATTTTTTTGCTTCTTGTATCAATCTACTCATGTCTCAATTGATTAGTGACCTTTGTAAGCTTAGTTTCTAACTTCAAAGCATTGATTATAATACTTTTTAAAATCCTAATGATGACCTCTCTAGTCTAACTATGCAAATCCATTTAGTCCACTAGATTTATTTTCTTCAAATCTATACTAAACTTTGTTTCCATGTAATATTTTGTACTTTTCATATTTTAAGCTTTAGTTTCCAAAATTGTGACATTCAACTATCCTTTCCCATAATCTAAAGTAGATAGTAACATTACTTGTGAAGAACTTGAACCTTTCTTCCATAAATATGTATAATCATCTTATTTCATCTTTATATTCTTGTTTTATATTTATATATATAGTGAATAGATGTTTTCTTATTTCCCTGGCATTGAAGGTTACATACCATAAGATGATTTATCTTGAACTGTAGAAGCTATTGAAAAAATTTCCCAATTGACAGAAAGCTCACTTGATGTACCTTCCTTTGTGCTTGGAGCTAAAACTGAGATCCTCCCTTCTTCAATTTTAGGATTTTTGTTCATTGTTCATTTTTCATACTATCTCTATAAAACTGAGAAGGACATATATGTTTATGCAAATCCTCCCTTAAGGAATTTCTCACTTTTCTATGTAGTACCCAAAATAATTGGTTGTGAATTTTGGCCTACTTCCTAACTAGTTTGAGTAATCTTCTCTAGATCTTGCTCCCAAACATCTATGTTCACAAATTGTTATATTTATGTTTTTAGCATATGTTTACAAGGGGGGGACCCCTATTTTATTCTGCTTTATGATATTAACTTTTGGGGATCATATTTACACACTTATCCATGGGAAAATTTCATTTGTTTCATCATTTCCTATACTTCATGCAACTTTTCGCTTTTAAACTAAGAAACATCCAACTTATTTATTCAGTTTTGACATAGTTGAATGCTTCTTTGACACAAAATGAATGTGATCAAAATTGAGGATCTATTTGATAATATTTAATGCAAATATGCTCACAGTTAGGAAAATTAGAACCATGTATGGAGGCAATTCACAACCATATATTCTAGTTAGATTGTAATCTCTGCAAAGTCTTTAAACATAGACCAATATTTAATTCTAGTATTAAGGTTGAGATGTAAAATAGTCTTAATTTTTGGAAACATTTAGCGGGGAGCTCATCAAATAATACACTATATGGAATTGATAAAATTTTATTGACAACATTAGCAAAACCCAAAAGTTTGGGACTTCTTCTAAACATTGGAGTCGAATGAATTAGAAAAGTAGCATTTCCAACCAAATCCTTTATATAGAGAGGAAAATTTTAGAATGCATCCACCTAAAAATAAATATATAGATATACAAGGATAAACTAATACCTAAAAGAATTAATGATACAACAATGGGTTAATTAGACATTAATGACATCAGGAAATTACTAACTGAAATGGAATCCGATAAAGAACATTTTGGTCAGTGAAAGACAAGTTAAAAAAGTGAATGCAATATCATCTTAAAATTGGTTGTCATAATATCCTAATAAAAAATAGAACATGGTTATGATATATCTCGACATTTATGGGAAGATATTTGAGAGATAAGGAGGGTCACTCTGTAATAATTGGGGACTCAAATACAAGAAGTATTCAAGGACAATTGGCTTTTCATTATAGGTTAGGTCATTCTAACTTTGGCTCAAGAAATATTCATTCAAAGGTTGTGTTTGATTAGGTACTACTACCATGAAATTTCTTGAATGGTTGTGGGGTTAATATAAAATGGGAGTACTCCATTCTTAGATAAACTATTATGTTTACTAGGTAAATAATTCTCATCACACCATAAAACGAATTTAGGGTAAGGTCAAGTCTAGGGAATGATGAACTAAACTAGATAAGACTCTTAGATTAACAAAATAGTTTATTGGTATTGAAAAGATTGAAAATTTCCACTCCCCATGTTCATATAAATCAAATTCATTGTGGGTTTCATGTGGATTTTCGTCCTAGTTGTTAGACCCTATGGTGCTAGAGCACACCCTTATCTAATCCACATGCCAAGTGCATGCCATGAAACACTGTCCTCCCACATCTACCCATGCAACCGGCTAGTTAGGGTAAACATGCGATGAGAGGCCACTATGATATGATTAGAACACCCAATTCATGTTAAGGAAGTGGAATTGATGGAAGCACACCATACATATAATACTTATCAGTTACAGGACCCTCAGGAGCCAGTCAAATACTTTAGACAACTTGCCTTGGGGTCCCACTGAGATTTTGGACAATTTGAGGATCACTCGCTCCCATGTTATAGGCATGACTGTGACCAGCAACTCAAATTCGCTCTCATAGGCTTGCCTGCTAGTGACCAAAGACCAAAACAGTTAGTGCTATGCCAGTGACTCTGGGAGTAGAGCCACTTTTTCAAGCCCAAAGTCCAGCTGGCTACCCAGAACTGAACCATCTCTTCATATTAGTGAATTGACATGGAAATGATAGTACTAAATCAAATACTTATTCAAGACCTTAATTGGACCCCTACTAGCCACGATAGGAAATTTTTCAAACATGTTGCAAATGTGTAAGCTATAGGAGTAATTAATAGTTCTGAGCATAGGGGTTTCATACTTAGCTGAGAATTGCTAAGAACCATGGATGCCTAAACACATCAACTTCCATTCCATCCATTAGGTCATAGAGACATTGGTCATTAAGTTACAGGTAAAAGCATGAGGAAAGCCATAATTTTTTGTTGTCATAGAACACATACATAACCCACATAATAGGGACAAAAATACCAATGAAATCACAACCATATAAACCACATATAACCCATCATAATTCTCGTAAAGATACGAGGAGAAATAATCTTTTAGTAGTGATGATGTTGGGTCCCTATAATACTAGTGATTACACCATTACTATTGTATTTGTACCCCTTATTAATATTGTTGTGCCCCTATTACCCCCATATTGTTCTTACTGTGCCCATAGAATCCCTCTATTGTTATTTTTGTGGCTTTATATTATTATTGTTAGGTCGGCTGGGTTATATTTGACTCCTTAGACTCCTATATATCAAAAAGGAGGTTTTGTCATTTGAATCATCAAAGAATTGTTCATTTATGTAATGTAAAGGAGGTTTCCCCCTTGAAGAGGCTGAATTTTAAGGCACTGAGCTATCTTCTCTATCTTTTTCTTGAGCTAGTTTCATAACATTTGGTTTTAGAGCTTTGGATTCTAGGGTTTCGCTGCTCCAAACATGTCATTGTGGTATTTGCGCTATAACTTTTTTTTTGCGATGTTTTAGAAGCTAAAAAAACAACCCATTTGAGAAGGCATCGCATTGAATCTCAGGTCCGAATTTCAGAGCTTTTTGCACTATATATGCGGAGATATGATCTGAGGAAGTTGGTCTTTTTGCAGACTCCTCAATTACATTCCAAATAGGTGACCTGGGGAAAAGAATCATAACCTTTTCTCTGAGAATTGGATTAAAATTTCGTAAGAAGGTGCAGAAAGAGAATGGACTTTAGTTTCTTGTATATATTTTTCAAAGCCAAAGGTCGAAACAGTGACTTGTGGCACGTTTTACAAGTTTGCTCTACTGAACTAGTCTATAATCAGGTCATTGTGGGAGATTTCTCATAACTCTTCCTTGGAGAATCCAATTTGGATCAGACTAGTGGCATTGGAAAGAGGACACAGAGGGCTACAACAGGTTGCAATTTCAGAACTAGATGATCTGAAAGTACAGAGATACATCAGAGGAAATATCGAGCTCCTACAAAGTGAAAAAAAGGTATGTAGATTCTTTTAAATTTTTGCTTAAGATTAGTTTGAAAAATTATTTTGAAGGAATTCAAAGGGCTAGTAGAGCATTATTATCGGTAACTAATGCCCCGAGGAAAGAAAATGCAAACACCTATTAAGGAACCTGAAAGCTCTAACATGACTCATGAAGAAGAAGAAGAAATGCTATATGATATATCAAAATTACAAGAACAAGTGCAACAAGTGTCACTTGCACAAAAAACAACAGAACCTAAGATGGATGCTTTAAGGAAAGATGTAGAAGCTAAGATGGATGGTTTAAAGAAAGGTGTAGAAGCTAAGATGGATTGTTTAAAGAAAGACGTAGAAGCTAAGATGGATGGCATGGAAGCTAAGATGAATGGCATGGATGCTAAAATTGATGGCTTGGATGATAAGATGGAAGAATTGGAGATAAATATGAATAAGTTGCTACAAGAAATGGTCACTAATGGTGAAAGGGTTCTAAAGGAAACTCATGATGAGAACAAAAGAAATGTTAATCATGATTCCATAGACTCTAATGTTGGATTGAAGACCCACCACCATATTCCCAAAAATCGATATGAGGAAGTTTGATGGCAAAATCCCGCAACATGGATATTACAAATGGAGCAATTTTTCGAACTCAATAATGTGCAAAACGCACAAAAGGTATGTATTGCAACTTTATATTTGGAACCAAATAAGTTTTTATGGTATCAATTGCTTTGCTTTCATAAACAAATTATCACTTGGGAAATTTTTACAGAAGAATTGATAGCACATTATGAGGATACAAAAAGAAACACTTTTTTTAGCCAATTGATAAGTCTCAAACAAAAGGGTTCAATAATGGAGCACATTGAGGAGTT
>APFE030378080.1:0-41447 GCA_000404065.3 Pinus taeda | reverse complement strand
ATACTGTCTACACCAAGAAAGTGGGCAAGTCTCTTATCATTCTTGTTCTTTATGTTGATGATCTTATCCTCACTAGTAATGATCCCAACCTTATCAACCATGTGAAGTCCAGCCTTAAAAAGAAGTTTGAAATGATAGACTTAGGACACTTGCATTTTTTTTGTTGGTCTTCAAGTCTTGCAATCCAAGGAAGGTATTTCCCTTTCCCAATCCAAGTATGCCTGTGACCTTCTACGCCATTTTCACATGGAAAACTGTAAGCCACCTCCTTCTCCCTTTCAGTCTGGAGTCAAACTTTCAGTCACTTGTACTTGCCCTGAAGTTGATGCTACCTTATACCGTCAACTTGTAGGAAAACTTTTGTATCTAACCCATACACGTCCTGACCTTTCCTTTGCTGTTGGCCTTGTTGCTCGATTTATGCAAAACCCACGTGAAAGTCATTGGAAAGCAGCTAAAAGAATACTTCGTTATGTTCGAGGTACAATTCAGTTTCGAATTCATTACAGTGCCAAAGCATCTCCTCAATTGGTTGGTTTCACTGATTCCGATTGGGCTGGTGAACCTGATGATCGGAAGTCTACTGCCGATTATGTGTTCACTCTTGGTTCAGGACCTATTACATGGGCTTGCAAGAAACAAGGTGCCATTTCTCTTTCTTCAGCAAAAGCAGAGTATCGTGGTGCTGTAGAAGCTAGTAAGGAAGCCTTGTGGCTTCGTCAGATCCTACCAGAGTTTGGCTTTCAGCAGCAGCATCCGACTACACTTTGGTGTGATAATCAAAGTGCCATTCAACTATTCAAAGATCCAGTCCAACATCAGCGTAGCAAACACATTGAACCACATGCACTTCATCGAAAAGCTCATTCATGACCATGTTCTTGAAGTGCAATATTGTTCAACAGATGATCAAGTTGCAGACATCTTTACAAAGGCTCTCACAGAGGGGAAGTTTACTAAACTTCGATTTATGGTTGGAGTTCAGGAAGTTGTCACTAAGGGGGGATAGGCTCTAGTGCCTCCTTCCTTCTCCTATTGTGTCATATTTGTAAATCCTTCAATCCCATCCCAAGTTGTTCTTAGGGGGGATGTTAGGATATTCCGACACATAGGAAATAGTTAAGTATAACTTGGTCTAGTATAGAGTTAGGTAAAGCGTGTTTCTTTACTATGTACTTTTGTAACTTACAATTCGACGGTCACGATATGCAGTGATCCGACGGTTCATTCTCTCCTCGTTATTACCGACACTTGATCCATGGCTTACCACTCGATTGGTCCATGATCTCTATTTAAAGAGCATGGAGGGTCATTTGTAGGTTAACAGTTCATGAGAGAAGCTTATGTAAAATTTCATTCTTTTATTAATAAATTGCCTGAAGTGGCCGCATTGGCTCAGGCTGTGGACTGTTTCCATCTTTGAGGGTTTTAACCATGTCAAAAATACTGGTGTATTGATCTGTGATCTGTTTGTGAGCGATGTCCTTTGGTGTTCTGTCTGAGGAACTTACCCTGTAAATTCCTACAAATGAGACATTGGACCATTATTGACTATAGTTGACCACAGTTGGTTATGGTTGACCATGATTGATATTCTAAACCCGAGCTAATAATAAACCCAAGGGAAACATAAACCCAAGGGATTAATACTAAAACCCCAAGAGACTATGAATTAAAGGGAATAATATTAAACCCAAGAGACTAATATTATAAACCCAACATTGGTAAACCCAAATATAAATATTACAAACAATAAAATAAACATGGTTTATTTTCATGGTGAGGCAATCCTTGTCATAATGCGACATTCAACCATGGTTGACCATGGATGGCTATGATTGACAATGGTTGACCATGATTGATATTATAAACCTAATGGAATAATAAACCCAATGGATTGATATTATAAACCAAAAGGAATAATAAACCCAAGGGATTAATACTAAAACCCAAATGGATGATGAACCCAAGGGAATAATATTAAACCCAAGGGACTAATATGATAAACTAAATGTATATAAACCCTAAGATAAATATTATAAACACTAAAATAAAGATGATTCACCATTGTTTATTTTCATATTGGGACAATCTTTATCACATTTCCATGTTGGACCATCGTTGACCATGGCTAGCATCATAATAAACCATGGTTGACCACGGAATAATAAGCCCAAGCGATTGATATTATAAACCCAAGGGATTAATACTAAAACCCCAAGGGATTATGAACCTAAGGGAATAATATTAAGCCCAAGGGACTAATATTATAAACCCAAGGTATATAAACCATAAGTGGAGACAATTTTTGTCATAATGTGAGATGAGACCATGATTGACAACAATTGACCATGGTTGGTTATGTTGGTTATGATTGATATTATAACCCAAGTTAATAATAAAGGAAAGGGATTGATATTATGAACCCAAGGGAAACATAAACTCAAGGGATTAATAAAAAAACCCCAATGGAATAATATTAAACCCAACATTGCTAAGCCCAAATATAAATATTACAAACACTAAAATAAACATGTTTTATTTTCATGGTGAGAAAATCCTTGTCAAAATGCGACATTGAACCATGGTTAACCATGGTTGGCTATGATTGACAATGGTTGACCATGATTGATATTATAAACCTAATGGAATAATAAACCCAAGGGATTGATATTATAAACCAAAAGGAATAATAAACCTAAGGGATTAATACTAAAACCCCAAGGGATTATGATCTCAAGATAATAATATTAAACCCAAGGAAATAATATTATAAACCCGACGTATATAAACCCTAAGATAAATATTATAAACACTAAAGTAAATATGATAGAACATCATTGATTTTCATAGTGAGACAATCCTTATCGCAATTCCATGTTGGACCATGGTTGACCGTGGTTGACATCATTATAAACCATGGTTGAGTGGGAAATAATAAACCAAAGCGGTTGATATTATAAACCCAAAGGAACAATAAACCTAGGTGATTAATACTAAAAACCAAAGGGATTATGAACCTAAGGGAATACTATTAAACCCAAGAGACTAATATTATAAACCCAAGGTATAAAAACCCTAACATGAATATTAAAAATACTATAATAAATATTGTTCAATTAATAAACTCTAAGAATTAATATTATAAACTCAAGGGATTAATAAACCCTAAGAATTAATATTTTAAACTCAAGGGATTAATAAACCAAAGGGATTATTAATATTATATACCCATGGAACTAATAAACCCAACCATTTAATATTATAAGAGATTATAAACCCTAGGATTAATATTATAAACCGTACAATTACAAACCCAAGTTAATAATAAACCCAGGGGGTTGATATTATGAGCCCAAGGGAAACATAAACGCAAGGGATTAATACTAGACTATGAACCCAAGGGGATAATATTAAACCCAAGGGACTAATATTATAAACCCAACATTGGTAAACCCAAATATAAATATTAGAAACACTAAAATAAACATGGTTTATTTTCATGGTGAGACAATCCTTGTCACAATGCGACATTCAACCATGGTTGGCTATGATTGACAATGGATGACCATGATTGATATTATAAACCTAAGGTAATAATAACCCAAGGGATTCATATTATAAACCCAAAGGAATAGTAAACCCAAGGGATTAATACTAAATCCCTAAGGGGTTATGAACCCAAGGGAATAATATTAAACCCAAGGGATGAATATGATACAATCAACATATATAAACCCTAAGATAAATATTATAAACAATAAAATAAACCTGATTGACCATCATTTATTTTAATATTGAGACAATCCTTATCACATTCCATGTTGGACAATGGTTGACCATCATTTACCATGGTTAACATCATAATAAACCATGGTTGACCGAGGAATAATAAGCCCAAGCGATTAATATTATAAACCCAAATGAACAATAAACCTAAGGGATTAATACTAAAACCCCAAGGGATTATGAACCTAAGGGAATAATATTCAACCCAAGGGACTAATATTATAAACCCAAGGTATAAAAACCCTAAGTTGAGACAAATTTTGTTATAATGCGAGATCAGACCAGGATTGACGGCAGTTGACCATGGTTTGTTATGGTTGACCATGATTGATATTATAAACCCAAGTTAATAATAAAGCCATGGGTTTGATGTTATGAACCCAAGGGAAACATAAACCCAGGGGATTAATACTAAAACCCCAACGGATTATGAAACCAAGGGAATAATATTAAACCCAGGGGACTAATATTATAATCCCAACATTGCTAAACCCAAATATAAATATTACAAACACTAAAATAAACATGGTTTATTTTCATGGTGAGACAATCCTTGTCACAATGCGTCATTCAACCATGGTTGGCTATGATTGACAATGGTTGACCATGATTGATATTATAAACCTAACGAAATAATAAACCCAAGGGATTGATATTATAAATAGAAATGAATAATAAACCCAAGGGATTAATACTAAAACCTCAAGGGATTATGAACCCAAGGGAATAATATTAAACCCAAGGGAATAATATTAAACCTAAGGGACTAATATTATAAACCTGGTGTATATAAACCCTAAGATAAATATTATAAACACTAAAATAAATATGATTGACCATCGTTGATTTTCATATTGAGACAACCCTTACCACAGTTCCATGTTGGACCATGGTTGACCATGGTTGACATCATAATAAACCATTGTTGACCGGGGAATAATAAACCCAAGTGGTTGATATTATAAACACAAAGGAACAATAAACCCAAGTGATTAATACTAAAACCCCAAGGGATTATGAACCTAAGGGAATAATATTAAACCCAAGGGACTAATATTATAAACCCAAGGTATAAAAACTATAACATAAATATTAAAAATACTAAAATAAACATGGTTGAATTAATAAACTCTAAAAATTAAAATTTTAAACTCAAGGGATTAATAAACCCTAAGAAATATTATTTTAAACTCCAGGGATTAATAAACCAAAGGGATTATTAATATTATAAACCCATGGAACTAATAAACCCAACCATTTAATATTATAAGAGATTATAAACCCTAGGATTAATATTATAAAACGTACGATTACAAACCCTAAATCCAACATGGTAAACCCTCAATACCAAACTAAATATTATAAACAAAATATTAAACCATAATTTATTCAGTGTCGTAATATGACACTCAATAAATCGCAATGTAATGTATCATTGTGACAATGATTGTCATGTTGCTTGATGCTTGTCACATGACAACCTTGCTTGTCACACTGCGATGTTGCCCGTCCCATGGTTGACCACAGTTGATCATGGTTGAAAATGGTTGATCATGTTTGAAAATGGTTAACCACACTTGACCATGACTGACTATATCCAACCATGGTTGTCCATATTCAACCAAGGTAGAGCTTGGAAGGTTTAGATTTGCTTTGAGTGACCAATGATGACCACAGTTATGACTATGGTTGACCAAAGATGACCACAAGTTCGTGACTATGGTTGACAAAATATGACCATGAATGACCATGGTTGACCAAGGCTTTCCATGGTTGAACATGACTTGTCGTGGTTTGACATATTTGGGCATTGTCGACCATGATTTTCTATGATAGAATATGCTTGTCCATTTTTACAATGGTTGACCACATTGAACCATACAACGATTGGTTCACAATGTTTAACCATTAGGCATGGGTAAAGCAATAGGATTCATGGGTTGAAAGGGATGAGCATGGCTGACCAAGGTTAACCATGGTTGACTATAGCTAACAAAACTTGTACATCATTGAGATGGGCAATAATAAGTGATAATAATATTAAAAATGTTAATATTAATATCATTAATACTACCATTATTAATTTTTTTAAATATCATAATTAATATTAATAATATAATTATTAGTATAGAATTTTTATATTTACTTTTTTATTAATTACTTTATTATTTATTTATTAATATTAATATTAAACCTATTTATATCAACAATGTTAATGTGTTTAATAATATTGATATTGTTAATATTAATATTAATCTTAACATTAAATGATGTTCGAGAATACTAAAAATCTAAAACATAACTAAATTAAACTGTAAACTTTAAAACTAGAGCATTAATTTGAAACTAAAACATCCATGCTAAAAAGTAAAACAAAACCTAAAATAAAAACAAAACCTAAAATGAAACCTTGAAACCTAAAACTAATACCAAAACATCAAATCTTAAAGAATACTTTAAACTAAAAGCTTAAAACATAAAATTTAAACTAGTAATACATGGTGACAAATTGGTTCAACCAACCCGGATTCAATCTATTATTTGTTTAAAGTTTGATATGAATGAACGTTGAATGTTGGATGACATTTGATATTGGTTGCGTGATTTTCCCCCAAATACTACAAGTTAGTGATGTTGAGTGTTGGATGAGATTTGATATTGGTTGGGTGATTTTCGCTCAAATATAAGTTCGTGATTTTATATGAGCAAAAATAAAAATGGGAACTAAAATCCAAAGAAAACCCAGAATTGTTCGAAAAGTAAAGAGGATTAAGTATTACACTATTTATGTTCTCATCATTAAGAAATGAAATTGTTCTCATCATAGGTCTTTTCATCATAGGAATTTCATATTATCATAGCTCATAGTCATTGATTACATATTTGGAAATTAATGCGTATGGATTGATGTTTTATAATAATCTGAAAAACGTTTGACCATTAGGCATGGGTAAAGCAATAGGTTGGTTTACAATGTTTGAACATTAGGCATGGGTAAAGAAATAGGTTTTGTGGGTTGAAAGGGATGAGCATGGTCCACCAAGGTTAACCATGGTTGACTATAGCTAACAAAACTTGTACATCATTGAGCATGGGCAACAATGAATGATAATATAATAAAAAATATTAAGTTAATATATCAATATTTTTTAAAAACAAATTAATATTAATAATATATTTTGTATAGAATTTTATATTTAGTTTTTATTATTACTTTATTATTTATTTATTAATATTAAATTAAAAATTTATATAACCATGTTAATGTGTTTAAAAATTGATATTGTTAATTAAATATTATTATAATTTTATTAATGTATTAAAAAATATTATTATTAGGTTAATAACATAAATGGTACAATTAAAAAAATTTTATAATGAATAATATTACTTTTCTACAAATATATTAATGATTTATTAATGATATTAATTATAGTAATTATTATTGTTGTTGTTGATGATGATGATGTTGATGATATATCAATAATATGTTTTAAATGATAATATAATGTTATTAATATTTATATAATATAATAATATTTAAAGATGATTACGATTGACCATAGTTGACCTAGGCATGCCATGGTTGAACATTACTAGCCATCATTTGATATATTTCAGCATGTTGATCATACTTTTCTATGATCGAATATGTTTGTCAAATTTTACAATATTTGACAACATTCAACCATAGAGACCTTGGTTACCATGTTTGGCCATTCTAACGTTTGTTGATCCTAGTTGGACAGTATAATTACGACTAATAATATCATTATTAGTACATAGCTTTTAAATCTAAATTTTTATTAATAATTATTACACAGTAAATATTATTAATTAAAAATAATGTTAATTCTACTTATATTGACAATGTTAATGTGTTTAATAATATTGATATTTTGTGTTTACATGTCCATTATTCACGGCGCTACGAGGGGAGGGTAGCCAAAGATTCAAATCCAAGATATCTTGTTCGGTGAGACTTCATTCCACGACCATCACCACTTGAGCTACCCAGGCTCAAGTAGTGATGGCCATGGAATGAAGTCTCACCGAACTAGAGATCTTGTGTTCGAATTTTGGGCTACCCTCCCCCATAGCGTGGTGAATAATAGACATGTGAACACGAAAATCGGAGAGTCCTACGAAACTTACAAAAAATATTGAGTAATTATTAATTAAAATCATATTAATTTATATTATTACATTTTAAAATATTTTAATAATTGTAATGTTTTATCATTTAATAATATAAATACTAATAGTTTTAAAAAATAATTAGAATTAATAACATTAATAATTTATTTTTCTAGACATGGTGAATATTATTTATATTAATTATATTATCAATAATATTGTTTTTTAATATAATTATATTAATTAACTAATTAATAATATTGCTTTATTATTATTAACTATGATGATATTTATTAATATCAATGTTTTAACTTATTAATATTAATGTTAAGAATAATATATTAATAATATTTAAGGTAAAAATATTAATATTTAAATGCCAAAATATACAAATAATATTTAAGATTACTATATATAAAAATCCATAAAATTAGAGAGAGAGATATTATCAATTTAAAATAACTTATTTATAAATTAAATTAAAAATCATTAAAACAATCTCAGTTTGCAAAATTATTATAAGAAAGAAACTATTACATTAAATTATGACATTTCCAACTCATTCAAGCTCAATTTTAAAAATATTTATAAAGTTTTCCTGAACTTGAATTACTACCAGGAACAATCATAAAATAAAAAATAAATAATGACATAACAACCCAACTTTATTCAAAATGAGCTCTAAAAGTGAGATCTAAGTAGTAGATGAACCTGGAATATTAAAAAAATACCATACATTCCCATGTTTATCACACTATCTATGGCAAGGACAACCCATTTATCACACTATAATAAATAAAGTAAATCCACCATGAATATGAGAAGCTGAGCATTTCATAGACATAATTGGCAGAAAATAAGGGCTACTTTAGTGTGTTCCAAAAATTTGGAATACATCAATTAATATTACGTTGAGGCAATCACCAAGTATAAATTAAGAATGGATTAAATCATAGTCATATTAACAGTGAGACATGCCAAATGATCTACAAAATTAAGCTTAACAAACTTCACTATATAGCAAAATGTTTTCTCACACAAAAATCTTAATGAATCCAAAGAAAGTTTAATCTGATTCTACTTTAAGGAAAATATATTAAATCTAAATAATATAATAAATATAAAAACAATAATTAAACAAACCCTGCTCTTGTTGAACCCTGAACAATTGGTAAGAGAACCCAAGATCACTTTTAAGAAAAGAAGATCTAAAATTTTTAATCAATTTTGTTTTTTGGCAAATCTGAATTGATATAGACATTGGTAAGATCTCATGACCTCAGGAGGTCACAAGTATCTTCCAGTTTGAAATTAAAGCTATAAATCGACACAATAGCTTACTAATTTCACAAAAAACCAAAATACATGATCATAGTGTGCCCATCTGTAATTTGTTAGGGTTCCAAAGTATGATCAACAATTTATTTTTGATCATGTGTTTACATCCAGATGCATGGATAAATAAGAAGTATTAACAAAAAGCCTGACCATTCTTTATAATCTCAGGGTTCCAATCCAAAATTCTATAAAAGTTCACTAAATTAAGGTCCATACAACAATTCCATGCCATTATCCACGCTATTATACTCTCAATATGATTTATGTTGCTCCATGAGATCTGTTAGAGTCTTATAGTGATAGGATTCATAAATTTTGAATTAGCTAACGTTAAGTCTTGTAATATTGTACATACTTTTTCCTTCTGCAAATGTTTTCCATATTAAAATTAAAAAATTTAAAGAGGGTATGTCCTAAAGAAATATCAGAGGACAAGAAAAATAAGAAAAGATGAAAAATATGAACCCCCGTAAAAAAAACACAGATCATGAAAGTGTGCAAGTCCAAGTGCCACTACTCTTTACTTTACTGTCTTAAATAATGGTTGTGTGCAGCTTGTCATACATGGCACAACCCATGATAGTTAAACTGCTTAATCTTGACTACTTCATGCTTTGAATTTCAAGTTTATAGTTAGAGAATAAAAATCTGACCAAAGAGTTTAATCTTCGCAGATTAGTAGATAGGTAGATAAATAAAAGGAGCTCATTAGTTTCATCTGAGCCCTTGGAAGATATAAGGTTAGAAGTAGATAGTTTTTTACATAAAAGAAAAGGGAAAGAAATGGGTTTGCTAGCTTAAGTGCACCCAACGAAGTGAAGAAAAAATGTTAGGGTAGGTAGAATAAAGGTTGCAGAAATACAGGTCATTTGAAGCATAAGCACTACTATTATGCTTAGTTATGTGTTTCAGTGTGCAAGAGTAGTTATCAAAGTGAAAAGCATGTTCATAAGCTGATTTTCCTGACTTCCCCTTCATTGCATTTCACCCCCCACTATATACTTACTAATTTCCCTTTTTCCCCTTCACGTGTTATCAAAACCCCTTTTCCCTTCATTTTCACTCCTACCCCTTGAGTTCACACATTCCCTAGCCAATCTACCTTCTGAATTCATCCCCCTTCCCAAAAATCCCTTTTCCCTAGTGTGAAACCCTTTTTCCCGTTGGAAAAGTCACTTTCCCTTTGTTAAATTCCCTAAAAACCCCAAAAAAACATACTAAACCTCTTGTCCTAATTATTATTCCTCTCCCACATTACTATATTAAACCTCGAAAATTCGTTTTTATCCGTTATATTCGATAAAACCACATTACTTCATAAACTCGCAATTAATCACTGGTTAATTACACTTAATCGTGATTAATCCCATGGGTCCCACTGACCTCCACCCCATCACCCAAACCATGCAACGACCGTCAAATCATCCACCCTCAGATCTAATGGCCTTCACCCATATCGCACCCACTTAATGCCCGGCTATTATTGGCCCGAGAGCATGTGATATGGACAGTTTTGCTTGGGCCCATTTTGCTACGTGTCAGCCTCCAGCATAGATTGCGTTCCCTCTGCAAAATACCACCTGACCCTCATAAATGGTGCGATACCCTCCAATACCGCCTCCCTGCCATAAAGCAAAACTACCACTATTTATTTAATTTCCTCACCAATTCTAACCGCTCTCGGTTAAAAGCCCTCATACCCCATTTTTGGCCTTTTTTGCTCGTTGGCACTGTTGAAGCCTCTGAAGCACGCTAGCACCCTCAGAGCTCTTGCGACCAGCTACCAACTGCCAGAACCTTCCAAAATGCCATCACTGCGCACCTCAAAGCCATAGAAGCCTCTGTAGACCTCAATTTTAAACCAGTTTGTAACCCCAATCGTAAAATTCCAAGTATTTATGCAGAAAACCAAGAATTGCCCTCTCATTTAAAAAGTACACTGAATTCATGAAATAATTGAATGAATTTACTTAATTTCCCTTTAAACTAAGAGTTTCCATTCCTAAAATACCAAAACCCCTACCTGTAAACTCCTAATACCCTACACTGGTTACAAAATTGTTAAAACCTCACTCCCCTAGCCATATAACCCAAATTTCCATAGTTTATTACAGAAATGACTACCCAGACCTCTCTAGATGTCACATCAATAACAACCCCTCATTTAGACATTGACCACCTGGCCCCAGCAGACAGAGACTTCCAAATCAAAGATACAGCCACCCCACGCCACCTTCTGAGAATCCACTGCTAGGCCAAGGATAGGTTCCTTAACCATGCTGATGATATAAACATTTGGGAATCCAATCTGCCCAAGTATATATTCCAAGAAGTCTATCCATTCCCAGACATAGTGCATTTTTGTCATGCCTGTTACATTCCAAGCCATAGGTCTATTGAGGCGCTAAACCATGAGATATTACTCACCATTACTGCTGAATCCATCAACCAAATGCTACAAATCGAACCTAGTCCTAATCTGACTCCTTTGTCCATCAGACCGTTGTTCGACCTATACATCACACTGGGCCCAGACAAGATCAAACAAATATTTCAGAATTTCATCATTGAGGAGTGCCATACTCCTAAAGGAATTCGACCTTATGTTGCCACTATTTTTTCAGAGATTGGTAGGAGAATAATCACCATGATTTCATGCATCCTAGGATGCACATCAGACGAGTTTGTGGATGATGTGATCATGGCTTTCTTATCCATTTTCACTCCAAGCAAGCCTCCTGCCATTTTGTATGATTATGCCCAGTTCATTGCAGACAGAATGCATGAACAACTCACTAGACTGCCCATTGAAAGAGTTTTCAAATACTCTTCAATGTTGTTTCATATATTCCTCTATTACCAGACAGATAAATTCCCTTTGAAGATCCAGAAATTGGACACCAAGGGAAAGGAAAGATCAATTATCTTCTAGACACCCTTGGTCCACAAGTTTTCCACCTCATATAAAGACTTCATAGACTCTTTTTTATACCTAGTTATGAACATGTTGACTTTTAAGATTCAACCTAGAATCAGCCCAGAAATTAAAAGAGTACTGCAACTGGCCAAGAATAGCAAGGTGAGAGACTGGTACCTCTACCAGAATCACACTGAAATCAGGATCTATGGCTGTGAGCTAGCCCCCTACAAATTGCCTAAATACCTCCCAATGAGAATATTTTCCCTTGAATACTTCAAGCAAATCATAAGTGCAGATGAGGTCAACTTCCTAGCTGCTAGGAAGAAGACACAGTTTAAGATGAAAAACCAAATGGGCCCATTCATCTGCAACACCAGAGAAGCTAGACCTGAGGCTGATAAGATGCTCCAGGAAATGAAATTCAGGAATAGTTTCATCTGGCATTATGAGCCTCATGGGGTTATAAACAAGCTCAGACAAAAGTTCAAGTTGGGACCTTACATCCACTACCCAAGACGTGACATTGAACAGTATGCTAATCAGTCAAAATGGGTAGAGAATACATTGATTGACATGGACACCACAGTTGTGGATGTGGAGAACACCATGATTGATTTAGAGAAACAATTTGACCATGCAAGTTCCAGAGTTGGGAGAGCCAATAAACATCCCTCCTATCATTCAAACCCCTCTCAATGAGGAGAAAAATCCTAAAAGAAACAGGGAGGAAGCATTAATTTCTACCATGGAGACCACTGATGAGCAGTTCAAGCTAAACAAAAGGCCCAAATTGAATCTTGTGTCTGAACAGGAGGAAAACATTGCATTAGAAGAAATCACTCACACTGAGGCAATGGGGTAGAGCAGTAAACAGACAACAAAGATAGCTGCATTAGCAGAAACACAACAGCCATCTACTTCCAACACACATATCATACAAAGACATAAGAGTGTGGAGGTGTCTTCCTTTGTGAGGCGAGCTGACAATGAAACAGATATCAAAGAAAGATATGGATGGAGATTTCTAATAAAAAGGATTTATAAATAATATATAAAATAGATATTTAATAAAAACAAATATTAATTAAAAATAGAAATTAATTCCATTTAAAAAAATTAATTTATTTTTTTTAATCAATATTATTTAATATAACACAAATTGGCTGAATAAAGACCTCATGACTAATCAAGAATTTTTTGAGAAAAATTATGATTAAATTCAAACAAAATAGAGAGATTTAAAATGATTACACATTTGCGAAAATTCACAAGTAAGCTTCACCTTTCCACATGAATATTCATCAATATAGTTTGTTGCTCGATTGTTTGGTGCTAAGAAATAATAGTTTAATTTTCTGAATCTCAATGGCCGAGAAAGAAACACCTTGATGGGGAATTGTCCGGTCAAATTCGACACCAATTGCACGCCAAGGCCTGTTCCATCAAGACGAACAAATAAATATTTGTTGGTCTTGCTTTAGCTGCCCTGAATCTAACTTTCCATTTGTGAGTGAACATGTTAAAGTAAATTTCCAATTGCCAATGAACAGAGTATGTGCTCAGAATTCAAGAGACCCACTTTATTTTCTTTCTTGGTTTTGTATACTCTCGTTTACAGGTGATTATAAAATCTAATTATAGCTTTAGCCTTAAGTTTCCACATAATAAAATTAAGTTATTCCTTTATCTCTAAATTAAGTTGCTCCCAACCAGAAAAAAAGGGCATATAATAAACTGATACCGTGTATCTCAATCACTAATTAAAGAATTTTTTTATCTCATCCCTTGTATTAATCACTAATTAATCCCATTTTTATTAGAATTAAAGTATCCAGACAAAATACAACCACCCATCAAAGCATACAACGAGAAACCTTTTTCTCAACTTCAATTCTATTATTTTAGAAACTTTACGACTATTTTTCCCCTTCAAAAAACTACCCTCCAATATTATTCATGTCCATCCTTCTCCACTTCCTTAGACATTACAAATGAAGACAAGCCTTTATAACGAAGTATGTACCAACAAGTCTAAGTCAAAGTCCAGACTCTGTAGGTTTTTCATAATTTCATTAAGCATGATCTACGGTCTAAGTTTGTATCGAAGAACAACAAGTGATATGTTCATCCTTCTGGGAACACTCACTACAACCGACACATTCTTAACCGCTCTTGAATCGATCGTTGTTCATTCAAAAAATCTCTGCATATCTTTGTATTCTCTCTGTGGTTGTTTAGTATATTATGCATTCATTCCAAATTTGATTCGAAGGTTTCAGTAGTAGCTAGATGAAGAATTGGGTCGACGATTTACCAAAATTATGAATACATTTTTCTGCCTGCCTGTATCTTCTCGTTGTTCCAAATTCGAATTGTTAGTTTTGCATTTTATTTTATTTCATGTACTATTGGTAGAGATCACCTGATATCAATTTCGATGTCTAAGAGGATCAGTATGAGAATTGGAGAAGAATATGAATGCAACGGCTAGTTTTCATCCGAGATGGTTGATTGTCAAAACGCTGAAAAAATGTTGGAGAGTTTTCTACAATCGGATCCCAGCATGTGTTCCACCAGCAGCGGTATTTCATAAGAATGTTTTTCCATTAACAATGAGCAAATCTCATGTATGAAGTCGGCCTACAGTTTTCTGTCAGAAGCCACCCTTTTCCCAGCTACATTCGGCCCCAATTCTTCATACACCAATTTGTCTTTGAGAAACCCCTCTACGTGTCTTTCCCCATGGAAATCGTTCTTTCTTCTGCACTACCCAGTCGCGACGCCTTTGCTGGACAAAAAATCTTACGAATGCATCAGTGCAATCTTGACAAGAGGGCCATGTATAGATAGTCACCGTGTCTGGCGATGGCCTGCTTTACACCAGTTCGCTGAGCGAAAACATTCGTACATGGAAACGACCTAGTTTTGGTGAAACGACTGCTTCAAATCTGGGACCCAACTAATTTGCTAGGAAACAGTCATAAGAAAATTCATTAGAATAATTAGGAACGGAAGATAGCATAATTCTGCAACATAAATACCGTAGCCAGATGTTAAACAGTGGAAGATATTTAGGCAGATGTTAAAGACAAAATTATATGCAAAATGTCAATAAAAAATGAAAATTTTAAATTACTAAATTGATTTAATAAAAAAGCAATGAAAGTAAGGAACGGAAGATAGCATAATTCTGCAACATAAATACCGTAGCCAGATGTTAAACAGTGGAAGATATGTAGTCAGATGTTAAAGAGAAAATTATATGCAAAATGTCAATAAAAAATGAAAATTTTAAATTACTAAATTGATTTAATAAAAAAGCAATGAAAGTATAAACTACTAAAAAGCCTATAAACCTAATTAACCTAATTACATAGAAAAAAATTATCCATATATATTTATTTTACTAAAAAATAATCATATGGTATATGAAGAGTAGCTAAGATGGGTAGCATAATATTGTTTCCACGATAACTCTTTCTCAGAATATGAGACTTGTTAAAGATTAAATTCTATATAATTTAATTGTTTCACAACTTAGGCTAGCAAATTTTAAAATATATCTAATGTTACATTTTTCAAATATTTCAGAGTTTAATGGTTCACAACTTAGGTCAACAAATTTTTAAATATTTCTCATGTTACATTTTTCAAATATTTCAGAGATTACAAGCCACATAGATGTTTCTCGTGGATTTTACTTCCATTATATATTTTATACGCAAATAAAGTAATCACACGTCTCTCATTTTATTGAACAATTATTAAATATTTAACTATAATATTTTTTTAATTATTTTATTATAAAAAAATAAATAAAAATGAAATGTATTTTATTTTAAATGTTATATATAATATTTATATTAAATATTGAACAGTGAAGCTTTATTAGCACAATTAATTGAGGATGGACGTCTTTAGTAACGGGACGGGGTGGTTGTGGCCTATGTGAGAGGAGGAGATATGGGGGACAGGGTGGTTGTGCCCTATGTGAGGGGGAGGAGATATAGTAAAAAAATATGTGAGGGGAGGAGATATGGGGGACAGGGTGGTTGTGCCCTATGTGAGGGGGAGGAGATATGGTAAAAAAATATAGTGAGCTTAGAGCTAGTGTGGCTTAGACTATGTGCGATACTCGGGTGACTTTGATGGATTAGATGCCCCTAAGTCGGCTCCTCAAGAAACAAGTCAAGCTGGAAAAATTACATACAACTTAACAAACCAGAAAAATATTAAATATTAAAGAAACTACACATATTTATTTGAAATAAAATATTATCATAAATTTTAATCATTAAACTTTATTTAAATTTAAATTAGAAATAAATTGATATTGAATTATTATTTATGTAGAGATTGAATATTAAATCTTTTTTAAATTCTAATTGAAATATTTTAATTTATAATACAAAACCCTCTCTATATATATATATATATTATATTCAAATAAACTATCCTTTTTTAGTAATTTGTTTTGAAATATTTATTTTATTATTAATATTTTTCCAAATGTTACATATCAAAGTTATGAATTTTTTTATAAATTGAAAATTCTATTAATTCTACAAAAACATATTATATCACAATATCATATACTCTAAAGTACATTTATTATATCTTGGTTTTAGAAAATAGGGTGGTTCATGGATTTTTTCTTTTTACCCTTTCTCCCATTGACATCAATCCACACTATCAAGCCATCTAACACAGCAGGGGATAATGTTGCTTCTTCACTTTTTTGAGAAAGAACTATAGCAACCAGTGTGACCGAATTCGATAGTTATTTCTCGCTATCAGAATGATCAAAATCATGGTTGCGCTTTTTCTTGCAAATTGTAGGTACAATTATGGATGGATTTCTCTGAATTTCATTTGCCAAAAGAATTTCATCTAGTAGGGTTTGTGTCGATGTAGCCAGGGGCTTCCTGATATCCTAAGAACCTAATTTATTTGGAGATTACTTATGATTGTGAGAGTTGTTCTTCTTTTGACTTGAAGAATTCTTGGACTTTACTACTACCTTTCAAACTCTCTAGCAATAATAGCTTCTCTTTGATTCCTAGTTGCAGAAAGCCCCTTTTTAAGAGGGACATGCATTCTGAAGGTGCTTTGGTTGTAGGAAAATTCTACACCTAAAGGAAATATTTTTGTAGTCCAATGGTTGGATATTCTTCTTTCCCTCCCACTTTAGGGTGATTTTATATAGTAAACCTTCACTGAACTCCACTTCCACGCATTTGCAAACAAAACTGATGAAACCTTTTGACAACCTTTCACTATCTACTCTGATTAAGATGCGTATAAAGTCAATCAATATCATCTATGATCTCAGGTCCGATCCATTGAAGAGAATATCTTTGAGCTTAACCGAACAGGAACAGGGAAGGAATTCATGGTGAGAGGATTAAAGTTTGGGAACCATGGTTGAATCGAAAGACTAGCCCGACCCCAAAACTAGGTACCCTTATAAAAAACCTCCTTTTGGTCTTTCGCATATACTTAAAAAAATCTTGAAGTATACCTTAGAGAAAAATAGGAAATCTAGGTTCTAAGACCAATTTTGGTGGACTCAATCCTAGAGGGTAGATTCCAAAGGCCAAAAACCATTAAAACAATATATAATTGTCCAACTTGCAAAATCTATTGTGCTTTTCTTATTAATGTTCTCATTCACCTCTAGCATTAGGAAATCTGAAGAATGTTCCACCATAAAATCCCAACCTGAGAGATCCTTGGGAGTATGAGTACTAGGACCCAACTTTATGGCTTCTTTGAAAGAAATGGGATGTGAATAAGAAGAAGCCTTACTGCCCCTGACACCTCCTTGCAAACTAGCAATAAGGGAGATAGAAGCATCCTTTTTAATGCCATAAGTTTTGAGATCACTTACCATCTTCAACAACCTTTCTTCATAGAGGAGCCTAATCATTCCCATAGGGACTCATGTACTTTGATGAATGAGGCTAGCTACTGAAACTACAAGGTCCGCTTATTTTACCATGAAACATTTAGAATGTAAAAACATGGAGCTAAAATAAAATGGATTTTTTTTTATGATTCTCATCCATAACACCCTTGGGAGGGACCACTGGCTGGAGGCTTTGGTCAAGAAATTTGCAGACATTACCAAACCTTAGTTTGACTCCTCTTTTTGAATTTTCAGCTAGCACTTTGTCACCATTCTTCCCACGGTCAGAAGCTTGACAACACGAGATAACCATGATTGGCATGAGGAACTTTCCAGTCGGGAGAATTATGTTGAAAACTCTATGACGTTTCCAAAGGGCCCATTGAGAATCATAGTCAATAAATTTGAAAAACACTTTGCAGGAAGAAATCTTACACATGCATTTGTCTTTCCCAAGAGCGCTCACATGCTTAGGAGACCCTTTAAAAACTAGACTAGATAGTTGAAAGAGTTGTAACAAGCTCAAAGCTCCCACTAAGACCAACAAAAGGAAGCCCAACAAAATTTGAGACAAAAGCTCCAGTAAGGTTGGATCCTCCACCTAGACCACTAATCACCACACAACCCACCCTTTCTAGTCTATAGACAAAGGACAGAGGAGGGGTGAGAGCCACCCCCTCTTCGGAAGTCATTTCTCGAAACTTGATGAGATGGATCTGAAGAATCCTACAACACAAAACCTTCTCTCACTCATGGTTTTCACAGTGTTTTCCATCTCCGAGCTTGATGAAATAGATCTCAACCAAAAGAAGCTCATTAAATTCTCACATACCAAAGTTATGTTAAACATTAAATAAATTACAATTTTTTCCAATTTTTTTCATATTGAACAATACATTATTAAAATGTTTTAGTTATTATTTTTTTTATAATATTTTATTTAACATCAATATTAATTAATATTTTTTAATCCAAAATAAATATTAAAATATTTTATCTGTGAGATATAATAAAATATTTTATTATCAATATTTTAAAACATACATGTCAATTTTGTATATTTTTTTTTCTATGTTAAGACTAACCTAAGTACCCACGGGGGATTTGAACCGATGACCTATCGCAAGGAGTGCCTTAACAAGGCAGCCATTCACCGTCAATCCAAAACGCCGTGGGCTACATGTCAATTTTATATTATGTATTGATGAGTTACACTTTTTTTTGGTAAATTTAATTCTATTATTACTAGAAAACTAGATTACACCAGAAAATCAAATTACATTAATGATTATTTACTACATCCTTGAATTCAAAGACAAGGGTTTTTCTTGTTTTCTCTTTCTCCTATGGACATCAGTCCATCGTAGAACTATTTGACACAGTAAGAGCTAAAGCCATTTCCTCATTTTCTTGAAATAAATAGTATTTATATCGTTTTTTAAAAATAATTTCTTATTCATATGGTGGAATTCTCTCGACTATCCCTTATCCCTTGCCACTAATAAGGTAAGGGTGGAAGCATTGAGAGGGCCTATTGCTTAGAGATATAATAAATCTTAGTGACTTGAAGCATGCAAAAGTAATTAAAGTCATCGCATAGAGATGCCAAATTGAAAACCATTCTTAAGAAAATAAAATCTTTATTAAAAAATATTCATTCTACTACAATGTTCCATGCCCTTCAACAAAATACTCAAGTGCCCTTCAACAAAATACTCAAGTGAATTATAGAATAGCTAACATGGTTAGTGAATTGACCATTAGAACCATATTGATTAAGAGAAAAATAGCGCTTCCTCCTATCCTCTAATGATGCGTATTAAAATTGAAAAACCTTTTGGTTATAGGTTATAACTCTTGATGATTTAAATCATGCAAAAGTAATTAAATCCATCCATTCGTTGGAGGGATTCATATGGTGGAATTCTCTCGACAATCCCTTGCCACTAATAAGGTAAGGGTGGAAGCATTGAGAGGGCCTATTGCTTAGAGATATAATAGATCTTAGTGACTTGAAGCATGCAAAAGTAATTAAAGTCATCGTATAGAGATGCCAAATTGAAAATCATTCTTAAGAAAATAAAATCTTTATTAAAAAATATTCATTCTACTACAATGTTCCATGCCCTTCAACAAAATACTCAAGTGAATTATTCCATGCCCTTCAACAAAATACTCAAGTGAATTACAGAGTAGCTAACATGGTTAGTGAATTGACCATTAGAACCACATTGATTAAGAGAAAAATAGCGCTTCCTCCTATCCTCTAATGATGTGTATTAAAATTGAAAAACTTTTTGGTTATAGGTTATAACTCTTGGTGATTTAAATCATGCAAAAGTAATTAAATCCATCCCTTCGTTGGAGGGATTCATATGGTGGAATTCTCTCGACTATCCCTTGCCACTAATAAGGTAAGTGTGGAAGCACTGAGAGGGCCTATTGCTTAGAGATATAATAGATTTTAGTGACTTGAAGCATGCAAAAGTAATTAAAGTCATCCATAGGTTGAGTTTGAGGGCTCTTATTCTCTCAACCATCCCCTAGAACGAATCAGGTAAGGGTGGAAGCAATAAGAAAACTCACTGTTAAGAAATATGAAAATTCTTTATATTGAATGTGAGGACAAGGGAATATATGAATGGCTTGTTACGTTCGTTATGAGTGTTATGATAATTTGAGGCTAATGATTATATGAAAATTAGTACAATATATATCCAAATTTACGAACCATCTACGCAATGAACAGAAAATGGGAGGGGATAAGATGGAAAAGCTAGAAATGTTCATTGTTTTTCATTACAGAAACATTAGCTTTTATGCAAACTGGCTTCTAAGATGTGATATAGGTGTAATTATAATTTTTCAACAGTACTCTCATATCTGTGAATTGGGCATATATCCAAATCATGGTACATAGTTCTTGAAACACAAGTATGTTGATATAAGCATTCAACTTCTATGATTCCCATTCCCATTCTCATAAGTTGCATTGCAAGCTCACTGCTCACAACCTATGCATGAGCACAAAGTGTTGATAAACCTTTCCCACATCGACTATTTGTTTCTTCTTTGCCACATGATGTCCACAGTCTCATATTTCCACTAGGGCACAAGATTGATCTTCGTCGAGGTCCTAGAGCCCAGTGGGTCCTCCTATGAGATTCCATAGTCTAGTTGATAGTACTTTGGGTTTTTTTCCAGTATCCTAGAACCGAAAGGGAGGTCTATGATTACTTTGATTTCATTAGGAATGCACATGCCAATGGTATTAAGGTTGTAATGGTCAAGGATGTTGGCTTTAATGATATCAAAGTCTCTTGGGGAGTTCAAAGTAAATATGGCTATTGGATCTACTCAAAGGTTTGGGGTTTTAATAGCATTTGGAGGGTCTCATGTCGCTTTTCTGGACACTTCACAAGAGTATAAGAGAATCATGCCAGAGAGGATTATAGGAGTGAGTGTTGATTCAAATGATAAGCTAGCTCTTCGAACTTGGTTTGTGAGACTCCTTTTTGGCTACCTTCTTTGGGTGTTATTGGAAATCTCTATGCTAACCAGGTCAAAGTTGTTGACAATGAGGTTGACGATTTCAACTGTTTAGAGTGCCAAAAGGTGCTGGTGATGAGGTTGACATATTGCACTCTTAAGAGTGACACGTGGTAAAAAATTGTTTATTCAATGAAGAAAAAAATAGATGGATCCTCTTAGCTGGGATGAAAAGTGTCTTCTCAAGCCAAAAGTCGTTGGGTGTAATTATTTGGTTTTTTTGGGAATAAATTATGCAAAAAAAATTGTATGTATTTAATTTTAAAAAACTTAAACAATAATAAATTGGTTATCAAATTTCAAAAAACAATATAAAAATATGACAAATAAATAATAATTCGAAATTAATTAGATGTGTATAAGTTTATATTTTTAAATATATTGAAATGTTTATTATTTTAATAAAAAACGAAAAAGATAAATCATTGTGGATAAAATACCTTTAGAATTAGAAGTACGAAACATAATCAATAATAGATATGTCAGTATTAAATAATAGATATGTCATCGGAATTCGGCATCATTGACATTTAAAATTGTTACTCCAAGCCATTTCTTCCCCAATTCTTCTTGTTCAAGTTTGGCGCGGGGTCCGTGGCCTCTAAATTTAGCGGGGGAGCAATAAGACTTTGGATCAAGACGGATAAGAAGACACGAGGTCTAGCATCTTAACAGGTTTTGAAGGTTTTTTGCTAGACACATTTCAATCTCTAAGTATGGCATAATGAGCCAACATCCCTTATCAGATTCTTGTAGAGTCTTCCACAAGATTTTGGGTGTTGCTTAGTATTATATAGATATTTTTATTGTTCCATAATCAATTTTGAATAGCCATGAAGTTGTTTGTGTGGAGATTGCACGTTATGTGTTGTGAAAACGAAGTCAGTTGAGAGAAAGGAGTAGCCGAAGCTTCTAGTCACACAGCTATAGGATTTTCACGAGCTCACTGGTGCAAGATCTTGATCAATATTTTGTGTCCATAGCAAAGTTTTCATCTTGTGTTGAGTATTTGAAGTCAGTTCAGCGAAAAGAGGAGAAAATTAAGGGTTGTGGTGTAAGGATGTAAGATTTCACGGACTTAACAACAAAAGAGTTGGGTAAGATCAAGAATTTGTGTCTAGTGCTGCTTTTCAATTTAGGCTAATTAAGTGAAAGGAGGAGGAGATAAAGGTTGGAGGTGTTGTGAAGAAAAGAATTAATGTCTGAAGTAAAGCTGGTAGTCTTAATTTTCGGTAATCCAAAGTTGGTAAACAAAGGTTTGAGTTGCAAGGGCATAATATTTTCAATAACTCGGCAACAAAATATATTTTCAAAAAAAAGGTTCATTTGAAGCAGAGCTCCTTGTTTTCAATTTTGTATTTCAAATCGATTAAGGAACAAGTGCAGCAAAGGAAGCTTTTAGTTCTAAGATTTCCATGTTCAGAGTACCACATCGGGAACCTTAACACCAACATTGAGCTTTTTTTGTAGGTGCTTAAAGCCCTATTGGTACCAGGGTACTTCCATCAGTAGTAAGATA
The DNA here is from genome assembly GCA_000404065.3 of Pinus taeda. Taxonomy (NCBI): domain Eukaryota; kingdom Viridiplantae; phylum Streptophyta; class Pinopsida; order Pinales; family Pinaceae; genus Pinus; species Pinus taeda. The sequence goes on along the minus strand of APFE030378080.1, from coordinate 18,287 downwards.
GTCATCCTCATCTATGGATTTGGGTCCAATAATAGAAAGGCGAGTCACTGGGAATCATAACAAAACTAGGGTGGGCACTGTTTAGAGTGCCAAATGTAAAAAAATGGTCTGATGGAGAAGACAAAAATGGATGCATCTTATTGGCTGGGATGAATAGTGTCTGCCCAGCCCAACCCCATAGAGTGACACTTTTGGTGTAAATATAGAACAATCAAATATTGATCTATTAATTCCATTTTGATTTTTATTATTTGTCCAAATACGTTCTTCATAGTTCAATGTGATTTTCATTCTATATACAAACACATCATTTTTCACACTACAATATAATCTTTTTACTGCAAAGTATGACAAATAGTGCTAATAACTACATTACAAGAAATTCCTTTGGTAGAAGTGGCTGGCTTCCCACTTCAAATTTGTGCACATTGATAAGAACCATTCATATTCTATCAGATTGTGTTGGTTTTTCATTTATTTGCAATAACATGTTGACACTTGTCCTTTTCTAATAGGCTAACAATACCCATAATAAGTTGGCCCAACAACACACTGTACATTAGTAAAAAAGAAACCCCACAAGATAAATCTAACATGAAGAAACCCTCGTTGCTACATTTGTGGTTATTCCCTTTGGTCATACTTTGATTCCCTTTTCCACAAAAATTAACAATGAATAAAATTCCTACTTTAATACTACTTACAAGATAGATGGACCTTACTAAATAATTCCCACTAAAAAAATCTTCTTACCTTCAATCTTGTAAATACCTAGAACATTGATGTTAATTGTCAATATCCATTTATACTAGAAATGATTAAAACATTGATGTAATAAAGATAATAATGTTTTTAAATGTTGTTATTATGTCATAAGGTGATTTTCTTTCTAGTTTTCTCACACACATTTTTTTATAGTATTTTTGGTTTCCTCAACATCATTTGATTTGTTAGACAATATAGAATTGACTTGAATTGTTTATATCTGAAATGATTTCCTTTTACCTATTCTAACCTACACAATCTTCTTATTCAAGGTTGTTAGTACTCAAAATAAACTACTCATTGCAATCATGAATCCCTCTTCCACTCCCCGTTGCATGAGTATTTATTGATTAATTGTAGATAAACATAATTACAAATTTTATGATTTTTAGATGATTTATAATTTATGTATATATAAAATGTAAATAATTAATTTGTGTAGAATTTAGTCTTCATTAAGTTTTCAATTCAAAATTCATATGATTTATTACACTTAACCAATTCTTACAGACATATATATATATAACATTTAAATCAACCTCAATTTAAACTCATCTAAAAAAACAAAAACTAAACTAATTTAACGCTCATCTAAAAAACAAAAACTAATTTAACGCTCCTATTTATCTCGAAACATAAGACTTCTTTGATAACAAACTTCTACCTGAAGCTTAATAAATTCCCAATCTACTTTCCCATTGAAAATAAAACGTTTCAGATAACAAAATTTTTATTTGGAACTTTAAAAATTCCAATCTACTTTCCTATATTCCAATGATTTCAAATATCTTCCTTATCCCATGTTGATGACTTCAAATTCTAGTGAAAAATATGTAGGGTGCAAAAGACAATGGCTAGCAGTCAATGATGCAAGTGGCACATCACGTGTTGTCATTATTTGTTTAATGACAAATACATGCCAAGCGTGCTTACCTCGACATAATGACAACATAAAATGTCATGGGGGTGCATTGATATGATTAACATACGTCATTATCGGGCGGACAACTGTATTAATCACTCAATTTTTGAGCTATAAAATTGGAGCTTTGAATGTTGAATGAGTCATTCAGATTTATATATTTTAAACCGAATAATTTAGTGGCCCAAAGTAATAGAGAATGGAGCACTTAAAGCGCTGTGGTGTGAATCACCCTCCTATGTCCCTTGTTTGATTCATTGAGAGATTTGTTATTGTCTATGGAGACTTTATCTCCATTGTTTTCAATTCAACTTATTTCACATGGTTTCAGACCTACCAACACGGTTGCAGACTCGCCTCTACTCTCTTTGCTTGAAATATCTCGCCAAGGGATGTTGTAATTATTGAAAATTTTCATATAAATGATCATTTTTTGCGAATTTCTTAATCTTTCAGGACAAATAGAGCATAAAGTATAGAATCTTGATGTTATTAGTTGTGGTTTCTTGCAGGTCTTTGTGGTGGCTCCCAACATTTCTTATCATTTATGAAATGAATTTCATAGTTCCAATGGTAAGGACAGTTCTCAACACTGTAAACATGTGACTCGATGCTCAAACTATGGTTTCTCATTTCGATCACTTTCACCCCAAGATTGTGTTTGCAGATTAGCAATTCATTCTTCTAATCATAGAAGCTCTACTCGAAACCAACCATAATCCCTCCCTAGTACTCATCCAGGAGCTCATCAACGAAACATAAATAGTTACCATGAGTACAACAACAACCAAAACATATGAAGGGCTCATGTAAGAGGGAGATCTAGAGTTTGAAACACAGTGGCTGAAAGATGAATGGAAATGCATTGTTGTGAATTATATCTCAGGCGCCCAAATTGAGTAGTTCATAGCCATAGATGCATCAACATAATGTTTTTGGATGTTTCTTTGACATGGGGTATGAAGTCATAACCGGTTTATGTGTGGACTTTGTACATGTTTCACACCAACGATTGAAGTTTTCCCTCAGGATTTACCGCCCTCAACAACACAAATATTTTCCTTAGTAAATCCAATGCTAGCATCGTCTACAAAGCTCTCAGCAACTACGGGGTTACCCATGTTTGTGGGGCGCTTAAGGTACTTACCATGGTTACAAACACAGATCCATTCAAAAGAAAACCTTTACCTAATCGAGTGGAAATATTAATCACTAAGTCTCCTCCCCCAACTATTGTGCAGCTGAAAATTGAAGAACTAGGATTCTCTGATACTCATGGCTATCGGATCATAGATATGGGAGGACTCATGGTTACCTGCATGTGGAAAAGTGGGTGGAACAAGCTTTTGATTAAGGAGAGCGATGAATTCAAAGTGAGACGGAGTGTCATGGGACTTGGCTTGGCAGAATTGGGTATAAAAGATCCAGATACCATAATAGAAATGGATCATCGCCACTGCCACTGCTTGGTCAAAAATAGATTCTTAGAAGACGATAAAAAATGGATAAATCTCATTGGTTGGGACGAAGAGAGTCTATCCATCCCAACCCCTCACAGAAATACATCTAGTGTAAATATTGGTAATATTGTTCCACTATATGATTACTATTTTCACTTTACTTATTACACATAATAAATTAACAAAATTATTTATTTTTAAACAAACAAACAACATATAATATATTAATTCTATAGTATATGAAGAGTGATCGAATACTTATGATGAAAATTCTTATCAAATTACATATAAAAAATTATCAGTATATGAAGAGTAGTTAAGATGGGTAGCATAATATTGTTACCACGATAACTCTTTCTTGGAATCTGAGACTTCAATTCTATATAATTAAATTGGTTCACAATCTAGGTCAGCAAATTTTAAAATATTTATAATATTACATTTTTCAAATTTTTCAGAGTTTACAAGCCACATAGATGTTTCTCGTAGATTTTACTTCCATTATATATTTTATATGTCAAAAAATAATCACACGTGTTTCATTCCGGTGAAAAAATATTAAAATATTTTAACTATAATAAATTATTTTATTTATATAAAAATAAAATTAATTTGTAAATATGATATTGAAAATAAATATTAAAATATATCTTATATTTTATTTTAAGTTTTATACATCGTATTCATATTAAATATTAAAGAGTCAAGTCTTTCTAGCACAAGAAGTTGAGGTTGAGCCTCGTTAGCAAAGCGACGTAGGATCAAACCTCGTGGGGTTAGTTGTGCCTTCTGCTAAGGGAGGAGATATGCTAGAAAAATCCAGTCAACTTAGAGTTGGTGTAGCTCATGTTAGAAGCCATCTCTGGGTGACTTTGACGAACTAGATGCCCCTGACTCATGGCTCCTCAAGCCACAATTCAAGCTTGGAAGATCACAGGCAACTTGATAAATAAATAAAAAATTATTAAACATTAAAGAAAGTATACATCTTTATATGAAGTAAAATATTATCATATTATTTTAATCATTAAAACTTTTATATTTGAATTAGAGATAAAATTGATATTGCAACATATTATTTAATATATACATTGAAATTTTATCCTCTTTTTTTTTTCATTCTAATTGAATAATTTATTTATAATACACCCCCCTCTCTCTCTCTATATATATGTATATATACACACACATGAACAATGTACTAGATATTGAAATAAAAATATTTTATTTCACATCAACATTATTTTCCTTTTAGTAATTTGTTTTGAAATATTTATTTCATTATTAATATTTTTTCAAATGTTACATATTAAAGTTATGATATTTTTTGTAAATTTAAAATTTTATTAATTCTACAAAAACATATTACATTATGATATCATATATTCTAAATTACATCTATTACAATCTTGGTTTAGATTCATGGATTTTTCCTTTTTACCCTTTCTCCTACTGATATCAATTCACCTTATCAATCCATCCAACATAGTAGAGAAGAACTATAGAAACTAGTTTGACCAAATTCGATAGGTATTTCTTGCTATTAGAATGATCAAACTCATGGTTGCGATTTTTCCTGCAAATTGCAGGTACAATTATGGATGAATTTCTCTCAATGTCCTTTGCCAAAAGAATTTCCTCTGCTAGGGTTTGTGTCAATGTAGCTCGGGGCTTCCTTGTATCCTCAGAAGCTAAGTTGTTTAGAGATTACTTATGATTGTGAGAGTTGTTCTTCTTTTGACTTGAAGAATTCTTGAACTTTCCTGCAACCTTCAGATCTCTCTAGCCATAGTAGCTTCTCTTTGATTCCTAGTTGCAAAAAGCCCCTTTTGAATAGGTACATGCATTCTGAAGGTGCCTTGGTTGTTGGAAAATTCTACACTTGAAGGATATTTTTTTTTTGTAGGCCAATGGTTGGATATTCTTCTTTCCCAACTACTTTAGGGTGATTTTATCTGGTAAAACTTCAATAAACTCCACTTCCACCCATATGCGGACATAATTAAGGAACCCTTTTGACAATCTTTCACTATTTACTTTGATAAAGTTGCATACAATGTCACCAATATCCTGTAGGATCCCAGTCCAGATCCATTGAAGAGGCATGTTTGGGAGCTTAACCCAAATAGGAATAGGAAAGGAATTCATGGTGAGAGGATTAAAGTTCGGAAACCATGCTTGAATATAAAGATTATCCCGACCCCAAAACCAGGGCCCTTGATCAAAAACCTTCTTCTGGTCTTCCACATATCTTAAAAAAATTTCATGAAGTATCCCTTAGAGAAAAATAGGAAATCTAGGTTCTAACACCAACTTTTATTGACCCAATCCTGTAGGACAGATGCCAAAGGCCAAAAACCATTAAAGAAACATATAATTTCCTGAATTGCAAAATATATTATGATTTTCCTATTAATGTTTTCATTCACCTCTCAGATTGGGAAATATGAAGAATGTTCCACCAAAAAAGCTTGACCTAAGAGATCCTTGGGATTCTGATGACTGGGACCCAACTTCGAGGATCCTTTGAAGGACATGGGTCGTGAAGAAGAAGAAGCCTTGCCGACCTTGACACCTCGTTGCAAACCATCAATAAGGGAGATAGAAATGTCCTTTCTAATGCCATAAGTTTTGAGATCACTTGTCATATTGCACAACCTTCCTTCATAGAGGAGCCTAATCACTCCCATAGGGACTCCTATACTTTCATGAATGAGGTCATCTAACAAAACTATAAGGTCCACCTATTTTACCATGAAACATAGAGAATGTATGAACATGGAGCTAAAAATAATGGAGAATTTTTTAAGATTCTCATACACCCCTAGGAGGGCCCACTCGATGGAGGCTTTGGTCAAATAATTTGTAGACATCACAAACCCTAGTTTGATTCCTCTTTTTGAATTTTCGGCTTGTATTTTTTCAATATCCTTCCCATGATCATAAGCTCAAAAACATAAGATAGCCATGATTGGCCTGAGGAACTTTCCAGGAAAGAGCATTATGTTGAAAATTCTATGAGCTTTGCCAAGCCCCCATTGAGAAGCACAAACAGTAATTTTAATAAACACTTTGGAAGAAAAAATCTTGCACATGCATTTGTCTTTCCCAAGAGCGCTCACATGCTTAAGAGACCATTTAAAAATTGAATTAGATAGGTTGAAAGAGTTGTATCCACGAGGCTCCACAAGCTCAAGGCTCTGACTAAGACCATGAAAGGTATCCCAATGAAATTTGAGACAAACAATCCAATAATCCTGTCTAGGTTAGATCCTTCACCTGGACCTCTGATCGCCATGCAATACACATTTTCTAGTATATAGAAAAAGGACAGAGGACGGGTGAGAGCCACGCCCTTCTTTGGAAGCCATTTCTCTAAACTCAATGAGATGAATCTGAAGAATACTGCAACACAAACCCTTCTCTCGGTCACTGTATTCACAGCGTTCGCCATTTCTGAGCTTGATGAAATAATTCTCAACCAAAAGAAGTTTATTAAATTCTCACATACCAAAGTTATGTCAAACATTAAAAAAATTTTAAAAAATTCCACATTTTTTCAAATTGAACAATACATTATTAAAATGTTTTAGTTATTAATTTTTTTATAAAATTTTATTTAACATAAATATTATTTTTTTATTTTTTTTGTCCAATGTAAGAGCCTTGGCCAAAAATCCATGTAAAAGTTAATAAAGGAAAAATATTTACCAAGGTCATGGGACACGTATTCCAAGTTGAATGTTGGGCAAAAGCATAGTGATGGGGATCACTAGTGATTGATTAATGACCAAGGAAATTGGCAAAGGAAATGAAAAAGGCTTTGGAAAGGCAAAGTGGCATTTTGGCACATTTATTTATGAAAATAATGGAAATTAGGAGAAAAGGGAGGTGAAAAGTCACAGGTGGAATGTGAGGAGAGAAATGAAGGAAATAATGGAAAAATGAAGAAAAATAGAGGCCTCTTTGATAAAAAGGCTTATGATGATTAGTTGATAGCTTTTTATCAGTTCAGTTTTGGATCTCTCATTCTATTCTCTCTCTCTCTCTCTCATACTCTTGGACACTTAGGATTTTCTTAGAGTACTCTTGAAGACTGTAGCATACATGGATGTGTGGAGAAAGAAGGCAAAGAAAGAGTAGGAAAGCACAAGAGGACAACAAGATGAACAACTACAATGGGGTTTTCTTGTAGGTACCGAGTTGCATGTATGTTTTCCTCACTAGTTTTGGCATGCATGGCATATGCATGTTGTTTATTGGACATAATATGTCATTGGCATGGAGGAGAAACAAGCATAAGTAAATGCAATGATACTTCGGAGTTTGTCAGAATTGGAGCGACAAGGACCACTTCAAATCAGCCATGAGAAGGAGGACATAACTAATGGGGCATATGGCAACAGGTCTCATGGTGGGTACAAGTTGGATAGAGAAGACACAATCAAACATGGTAGGTCCTTGGATACTCCAAATAGGAGAGGTGATGGACACAAGTACTATTCTAGTTCTAGTTCTGATAGACATATGATCGACATCATGATCATCCTTATAGGAAAATTGACAGGGCATATTTTCTGGACGATTATAAGAAAGCAATGCCACCTACATTTGATGGACAAATGAAGAAATCACAGGATGAAAAGGCATGGTTGCCTAGTATGAGGAAGTTATTCATGTTGCATGACTATTCAAAGAACATGAAAGCCAAAATAGCTACATTTAGTCTCAAAGGTAAAACAAATATTTGGTGGGAAGATGTGAAGTATGTCAGAGGTATTCATGAGGAGGAATTGACTTAGAGTGGATTCGAGAGGATATTTCAAAAAAAAAGTATCTATCAGAGAGATACTTTGATGACAGGGAGAAAGAATTCTATGAGTTAAAGATGGGATCGATGACATATGAGGAGTACACTAGCAGATTCTTGGAGTTTTTGAGGCATGTGCCTTACCTCAAGGAGGAGAAGGCTAAGATTCAAAGATTCATTAGTGGATTACTGATTGCATTTAAGGAAAGGATTGAATTCGATGAGCCTATATCATTGGAGGAGGCCATCCAAAAGCTAAAGCATTTCTACGAGCAATCAAAGCACATGTATGAGACTAAGCTATATTGGAATGGAAATGATAAGAACAAGGGAAAATGGGACAAGAAGTGAGTAAGACCTCAGGATTTAGGTAACAAAGAGAATGTTGTACCACCTAAGAAGTTCAATACATCTAGCAAAGGATAGGGACATCGATCTAGGACTTGTGGAGTAGAGCATTGTAGGAGATATTTTCTACAACATCAGGGTGGTAGATCGCAAATCTAGAGTTCTTAGGAGGCACAAAAGTGGGAGATTTTGGGGAGAGTATTCCTAAGATCTATGCAGCACTAGATAATGGACTGGCAGATCACGAGGCGTTTATTATCGAGATGGACGGTAAGCTTTGTGATCAAGTTGTTTCTATTTTAATTGACCTTAGATCTAATTTAAGTTATGTTAATCTTGAATAGGTGGATAAGTGTGGCTTGAATAAAGAAGTGCATGCAAATTATTGCTTAGTGCAGTTGGTTATAAGTACCAAGAAGAGAGTTCATCACTAGGTAAGAGCTTGTACATTTGGTTTGAATGGTATTCCTACCTCAGCACATTTTAATTTATTTCTGTTGGGATCATACAATATGTTGTTGGGCATGGATTGGTTGTACCTTCATAGAACCAAGGTGGATTTTTATGACAAAGCCATTGAGTTCTTGGATGATAATGGGGAATAAAGAGTCTTGTGGGGTAAGAAGAAAGAAACATCAGTTAGAATGGTGACAACTATGTACGCCAAACGTAGTTGCAGGAAAGGGTGTGTGTTATTTGTAGTGTACATTTCTAGTGACAAAGGCATGGAAGTTGAGGATGTAGATATTCTGAGTAGGTACCCAGTTCTATAATAGTTTCATGATGTATTTCGTGTAGATATTTCATAGTTTTCACCTCACAGGGAAGTAGACTTTTCTACTGAGTTAGTGCCAAAGGAAGCTCCGACATCAAAGGCACCTTACAGGATGAGTACACCTGAGTTGGTAGAGTTGAAGTTGCAGTTGAAGGAAACACTTGACAAGGGGTACATTAGGCCAAGTGTATCACCATGGGACACACTGGTATTGTTTGTGAAGAGGAAGGATGGTACTCTCAGGATATGTATTGATTACAGGAAGTTAAACAAAGTTACCATCAAGGATTACCAAGGATTGATGAATTGTTCAACTAGTTCAAGGGAGTGATAGTGTTCTTGAATATTGATCTGAGATCTAGATATCATCATGTACGCATTAAAGAAGAGGACATCTAGAAGACAAATTTCTAGACTAGGTACAGTCATTATGACTTTCTTGTATTTCCATTTGGTTTAACTAATGCTCTAACTACATTTATCTGCTTGATGAATAAATGTGTTGCGTCTGTATTTGGACAAGTTTGTTATTGTGTTCATTGATGATATATTGGTATATTCAAAAAATTAAGAAGAGAATGCGGAGAATTTAGCAATAGTGTTGATATTTTTGAGAGAGAATCAATTGTATGTTAATATCAAAAACTGCAGTTTCTTTTAGACTGAGTTACACTACTTGGGATACGTAGTTTCCAAGGACGGCATAGAAATGGACCCAGAAAAGGTAAGATCTATCATGGAGTGGGCAGCTCCCAAGAATGCGGATGAGGAGGTTCATCAGGAACTTCTCGTAGATTGCTTATCCTATCACCTCACTGTCGAGGAAAGGTAAGAAGTTTGAATAGACAGAGGAGTATGCGGCCAGTTTGAGCAGCTTAAGTAGTTGTTGACATTTGAACCAGTGTTAAAGATTGCATATCTGGACAAAGAGTTTTTAATATGTACATATGCTTTCAAGGGAGGATTTGGTTGATTCCTTGTGTATGATGGATAGGTGGTATGCTATGAGTCACAGAAATTGAATCAGCAGAATCAAAACTACCCAACACATGATCTTGAGTTTGCAGCAATCATACATACATTAAAGATGTGAAGGCACTATCCTCTTGGCAAGAGGTTTGTATTGATGAGTGATCACGGTGGTTTGTGGTATATATTTGACCAACCAAATCTAAATGGTAGGTAGGATCAGTGGTTAGCCACGATTAGCGAGTTTGACTTTGAGATCAGGTATATCAAAGGTAAAGAGAACAGGGTGGCAGATACTCTTAGTATTATCCAAATTGGATCCATAAAGAATAATCGGAAGAACCATGGTTGTACCAGGTTGGGATAAACTTCAAAGAATTTAGAACAACGATCAAAAACACCTCTAAACCAGTGGAAGTTGGCAGCCAGCATGGAACGACAAGGACCTTGGTCAAAGCGCGCTGACTGAGGCCCATGGAGACTGCACAGGAGGCGAAATTAGCCCTTGGGAGGCCCGGGTCAAGAAATAGAGGGAGTTTTTGATATGTGCTCTAGGTAAAAACCCTCAAAATGGGGGAAGCCACGAGTACTCGGTCACGTGAGAACTAGGAAAGTCATGGGGAAAAGGCTAAAGGTAGAGGTGGGACACACTCTCCAAAAACTGGCGGTATTAATTGGAGGCATCCCTAGGTGGTAAGCAGTTTTGGCAAAAAGGGAGCGATGCCACTCAACACCCGACACATGGCAGGTGGAGGAGAGAGAAAATCGTCGCTCATCATGCACTAATAGAAGAGCAAGTCCACCACGCGAAATGAGTAGATAGGATTGGATATGGGGGCTTCAGATCTAACGGCTGAGACTGTGCCTGATGGAGAAGATAGAATTGACGAGGGATTAAGTCGTGATATGAAAGAATTTGAAGTCCGAATTGACCACCAAGGTGGCAAATGACTCATTCTGTAACGTAACTGAAGAAACAAATTGATGAGGCAAGATGGCGCAGTTCACAGGAGGACAAGTGGCCGCTCCCTGTGAGTCTGATGATGATGCTGAGACAGGGAAATCCAAGAATAGTTGTAGCAGGCAATCCGACGGAGTGGAAGAGGAATCGAATAGCCATGAGCTCGAGTGGCTTTAAATCCATGAACAAAGAACAGAAAGGACACACCTGGAGGGGAACACCGAAGACAGAAGACAGAGAAGAGAAGAACTAGTAAAGCAAAAAACAAAAAGAAGATAGAGGGCCAAGTTGACCAAAGGCAGCGTCGAGTACCAAAAAGCTTGAGAGATTTGAGCCATCCCTGAGAGGATCTGTCAAACCAGAGAGGTCAAAGAGCTAGCAAGGAAAAGAGTCTGTGTACTTTAGTGACTTGGGGAATCCAAGAACCACCTTGTCAAGCCAGTCTGTTTCAGGAGCCTGATATTGAGCTCCTTCATTGTAATTCTTTGCTTCAAGACACAATAAAAGAAGGTCACCACTGAGAGTTGAATCAGAGATGTAGCCTTGGAGGATAGGGTGAACTCCTTATTAATTTCTTGTGTTCTTATATTTGCTTACTGTATTTCTCTATTGTCCCCCTTTTCAAGTGTCTATGTATATGCAATCTGATCGATCTGTTACTTAAATAACATAGACACACACACACCAGCACATGAGTCTGTAATACCTTCATTTAATAATTCTTAACTGAGATCACTCATAAGGTGATTATCAGATCAAGTGGTATTAGAGATCTAGGCTGTAAGGTTAGACAAGCTTGTGTTGGTTTAGATGTTGAATTCTCACTATATCAAAGCTCAAATTAGGAGAAGGAGAGTTGGTCAAAACTAATCCTAAAATTGGGAGAGTCTATCCTCGGAAGACAATGTCAAAGGAAGGTTTCGCAGGGCCAGACCCTCAATTCATAGAAAGTTTCCAAGCTATAAAGTCTATGGTAGAAGAAATGTATAGGGACTTTAGAAAGAATAAGTATGAAGATTCATTAGGTTCTAAACAAGACAAGGAAGACGATGAGTCTCATTCCCATGACCACTCAAAAGGAAAAGGGAAAGAGAAAAACTTCCTCACACCTCCTAATAGCCTTGTGCATAATAAGAAAGCATCTTTGATCAAGCTAGATGTTAAATTTGACTTGCCTATATATGATGGAGAGCTAAATGCTGAAAAGTTGGACAATTGGATTAGCCAAATTGATGTGTATTGCAAAGTACAGAACATTGACTCAAAAAAGAGAAAAATGCAGCTGGCAAGCCTATGCCTAGGAGGCACTGCCTTGGTTTGGTTGGAAGGCAGAACCCAAGCTAACATGACAAGGCATGGTAAGACTATCTTTGTCTGGAGTGACTTTGTTTCTGCAGTCAAGAAGCAATTCTATCCATTTGCCTACATGGAACAAGCCATGATGAGTTGGAAAACTCTTCGGCAGTTAAAAGGGCAAAGTGTGCAAGGGTACACTCAAGAATTTAGAAAGAGAGAATTGATTCTAGGGATCTTATTAGACTCACCAGAGACTCTTTTGAAGTACATTGGTGGTCTTCACAGCTACATGAGGCATACCATCCTCATGTTTAATCGCACTAGTATAGATGAGGTATTTGTACAAGCTACTCATCTAGAAGCTAGAGGAAAGAATGGAAATCCAGAAGTTGGGGGACCATCCCAACCCACTGCAAGTAAGAGAAAGCAGAAAAGAAAGCAGAAGTGGAAAGCAAGGAAGGCTAACACTACACAGAAAAGAAAAGCTTCATGCACTCACTGTAAAAAGGATGTGCATGATGATGAGCATTGTTGGATTCTGCATCCAGAGCTGAGACCTAAGAATTCTGAGGGTAAGAAGAAGAAGACTGCTGCAGCTATTCAGAAAGATTTGGGGTCAAACTCGGGAGATGAAACAATCATTGCAACCACAAGTATAAAAGTTAAGAATTCTGAAGCATCTACTAGTAATTCTGCTCAAACTATCATTGATGAAGAACATGAGAGAAAAAGACATGAGCTTTTCCATATTCGAGTTGTTTCCAAACATCAAAAGATTAATACTTTGTTTGATAGTGGCTCACAAGTAAATTTGATTTCTGAAGCAATTGTAAATAAATTGGGATTAGCAACAACACCTCACAAGAAACCATACCCGTTAGGATGGTTGAATGATAAAGCACAACTACAAGTGACTAGACAATGCAAACTCAAGTTTTTATTTTGGGTCAGCGTTTGTAGATGAGGTTGAGTTAGACATAATTCCTTTGGAAATATGTGGAATTGTTTTAGGGAGTCCTTACTTGTATGATAGAAAGGCTATTTTCTATAGAGTTGAGAACAAGTATCTACTTGTTAAAGATGGAATCGAATACTTTGTAAGAGCTCACAAGCTCAAGAATAATTATACTCTCATAAACTCAGGGCAGATGAAAAGAATGATAAATTCATGCAAACAATTCTTACTAATGATTGTAAAGGAAAAGAAACTTGATCAAACCAATGCATTTGAGGGCTGTAATTCCAAACAGAGAGTTGATATAGAAAAGGTTGTTTCAGAGTATGATGTCTTGTTTCAAGAACCTAGAGGTCTGCCACCCAAAAAGGAAATAGTACATGATATTATTTTGCAGCAAGATGCTCCATTACCTAACATTGGAATGTACAGGTTGTCTGCTTTAGAGAATTTTGAGATCAAGAAGCAGGTGCAGGAGTTGCTCGAGAAGGGGTTCATTAGGCCTAGCACATCACCATGTGGGTCACCAATCGTTTTGGTGAGAAAGAAAGATGGCTAGTGGAGAATGTGCATTGACTACCGAGCACTGAATAAGATAAAAATAAAAAATCGTTATCCCCTTCCTCGCATAGATGATCTTTTAGATCAATTAAAGGAAGTTGTCTATTTCACCAAGCTAGATTTGCACAGTGGATACCATCAGGTCAAAGTTGCAGAGAAAGATGCATGAAAGACTGCTTTCAAAACCAAGCAAGGATATTATGAGTGGCTAGTTATGCCTTTTGGCTTGACCAATGCCCCTGCTACTTTCATGAGATTAATGAATGATGTACTCAGGCCTTTTCTTGATGATTTAATTACTGTGTATCTGGATGACATTCTGATTCTTAGTAAAACGTGGGAAGGACGTTTAAAGCATGTTAAGTAGACATTATATGTTTTGAAAAGAGAAAAAAATTATGTTAAACTTTCAAAGTGTGAATTTGCAAAACATCTCTAAATTATTTGGGTCATATAGTAGGGGGTGGTGAATTGAAAATAGATCCCTCTAAAGTGGCAGGCGTTGTAATTTGGCCTAAACCCAAGTCTGCTACAAAAGTGAGAAGCTTCTTAGGAGCAGCACAATATTGGAGGAAGTTCATTTCTAATTTTTCTTCAATTGCAGCTCCCTTACATGCTTTGACATGATTGAACAAGGTGTTTCAGTGGGGAGGAAAACATCAGAAAGCCTTCGACACCTTGAAAGAAAAGATTAGTACGACAACTGTACTAGCACTGCCCGATCTACAAAGACCGTTTGAGATCCAAATAGATGCCAGTGACTATGCCATGGGAGTAGTGTTGACACAACATGGTAAACCCATATGTTATCATTCTGAGACTTTTAATCCTGCTGTAGTTAACTATCCTACATATGATAAAGAATTGTATGCATTAGTTCAGAGTATGAAAAAGTGGAAACATTACTTAATGGGCAAAGAGACAGTAATACGAACTGATCATCAACCACTCCAATATCTACACTCCCAGACTAAGTTGCAACAATCAAGACACTACAGATGGATGGGTTTTCTACAATAGTTTCATTTAGTCATCAGATATAAAAAGGACATACATAACAAAGTTGCATGTTATCTAGACCCATTATAAATGCATCTACTATACTTAAGCATAATTCTGTACTACATGAAAGCTACATTGAACAGTATGCTCAAGATATAGATTTTAAAGATGTATATGCAACCTTGAATTGGATTATCATGTGAAGGACCGACTCTTATATCATTGTGGGAAACTCCGCATTCCACAAACAGAGAGTAAATATAATTAGAGAAGCACACACTTCTTTGATATCAGGTCACTTTGGGGTAAGTAAAACAGTTGCACAGTTGCACAGTTGCAAAGATTTTTCTATTGGTGGAAAATGAATGAGATAGTGTCTAGATATGTAAGAGGGTGTACTATGTGTGCTAAAAGCAAGCCCAACAATAGAAAACTAGGCTTGTACACTCCATTGCCAGTTCCTTCTCACCCTTGGGAAAGTGTTTCCATGGACTTTGTTGGAGGACTGCCTAAATCTAGGAGAGGTCATGATTATCTGTATGTGGTTGTGGATAGGTTCAGAAAAATGTGTATTTTGATACCTTGTAATAAACAGATTATAGTTGAACAAACTGCAAAACTATTCTTTGAACATGTATGGGTTCATTTTGGATTACCCACTTCTATTGTATCTGATCGAGACACCCGATTTGTGGGGAAGTTTTGGTCAAGTCTGTGGGCGCTGATGGACACTCGACTGAAGAAAAGCACAACTTTTCATCCACAAACCGATGACCTGACAGAAGTAGTTAACAAGACAGTGATCCAGTTACTTAGAGGATATTGCAGCAAACATCCTAAACTTTGGGATGAACACTTATGTTATGTGCAACATGCTTACAACAGAGCAAAACAATCTTCTACACAAAGATCTCCTTTTGAGACTTGTTTTGGTTTCATACCAAGGTCTACTTTGGATTTTGTCTTTGGTAAAGATACCACAGTTGATGGACACGGTGATGTGGACAAGACAACTAGGTTCATTGAACAGATCTAGGAGATCCACTAGGCAATACAGGAACAACTGGAAAAGAGCCAAGCCAAATACAAGGCAAAGCATGACAAGCATCGGATGGAGCATAGTTTTCAAGTTAGAGACTAGGTCTAGCTATATATCAGCAAGGACAGGATGCAAGGTGAAGGTAAAAAGCTAAAGCTTATCAGGTATGGACCCTTCAAAATACTTGAGAAGATTGGTGAAAATTCTTTTCGCCTTGATCTACCAGCTTACATACACATCTACTCAGTTGTAAATGCAGATTGCTTGAGACTGTTGGAACCTTCAATGATTGAGGTTCCTGAAGAGCAAAGCCAATTGCCTTCTATTGATGACCTGCTACCTGAATATCTTAATGAATTGCAGGAAGACACAATCTTGTATAGGAAGGTGAGGAAAAAGTGCAAAGGAGATGTTAAGTACCTCAAAATTGGACTCAAAGGTTCAAAGCTGAGCAGTGCAAAGTGGATTGAGATTGAGCAAGTGAGACAACAATACCCTCACTTAGTTGATGCTTGAAAGAAAACCAACTTTTGGTGGTCCAAAAGCTTTTCAGTGGGAAGGCCGCGATCCGAATTGGATCCATAAAGAAAGATTAACAAAGCCATGCCTATACCAGAATGCGACATAATTCAAAGGATTTAAAACAACGATCAAGAACACCTCTAAACTAGTGGCAATGGCAGCCAGCATGGAACGACGAGGACCTCGGTCAAAGCGCGCTGACCGAGGCCCATGGAGACTGTGCAGGAGGTAGAATTAGCCCCTGGGAGACCCAGATCGGGAAATAGAGGCAGTTTTTGATGCGTGATTGGTGAAAAACCTCAAAATGGAGAAGCCTCGAGCACTCAGTTGCATGAGAGCCAGGAAAACCATGGGATAAAAGGCTAAGAGCTAATGGCGAGACCCGCTCCAAAATCGACGGTATTGGTCGGGGGCATCCATGGGCGGTAAGCAGTTTTGAAGGAAAAAGAGTGATTCCACTCAGCGCTTGACACGTGGCAAGCGAAGGAGAGAGGAAACTGCTTCTCATCATGTGCTAACAGTCGAGCTAGTCAATCGTGCGGGATGAGCGAATGACATTGGATCTGGGGGCTCCAGATCTAACGGCTAAGATCGCACTTGATGGAGAAGACTGAATTGGTGAGGGAATAAGCCGCGATTTAGAATAATTTGAAGTTCGAATTGACTGCCATGGTGGCAAATGACTCATTCCACAACGTAACTGAAGAAACGAACCAATGAGGCAAGCTGGCGCAGTTTGCAGGAGGACAAGTGGCCATCCCTGTGAGTCTGATGATGACGTCGAGAACAGGGAACTCCAAGCACAGCTAAAAGCAAGCGAATTGATAGAGGTGGAAGAGGAAACGAACCGCCATGAGCTCGAATGATTTAAATCCATAAACAAAGAACAAAAAAGACATAGAGGAAGAGTCGGGAACCTAGAGAGGAACACCAAAGATAGAAGACAAAGAAGAGAAAGAATCAGTGAAGCAAAAAGCAGAAAGAATATAGAGGGCCGAGCTAATCAAAGGTAGTGTCAAGCACCAGAGAGCTTGAGAGATTCAATCCATCCCTGAGAGGGTTTGTCAGACCGGAGAGGTCAAAGAGCTGGTAAGGAAGAGAGTTTGTGTACTCCAGTGGCTTGGGGAATCCAAGAACCACCCTGCCAAGCTAATTTGTTTCAGGAGACTCACATTGAGCACCTTCATTGTGTTAGTGTCAGTCTTTCCAGCCTTCCTCCAGTGATCAAATATGCTCTTACAAAGTGATTTTGAAGTGTCAAGGTCAAATTTTGTTATTTCAGTGAGTCTTCAAGCAAAATTTGGTCACTAGGCATTAGGTCTAGGGCTTGTTTTTACTCCTTCTAAAGTTGTCCAAATGTTGGTCCATGTCATCATTCAGCTGAGTCTATCATCATTTATGGGGTTTTCATTATCATGTCAGTGTCTAATGAGTCATTTTACACCTTCTTCATGCTTCAGTTGTGCCTTGGCAAGTTTATTTCCCTCTCCTAGGGTTTTGAAGGAAATTTCTCTTGGATGGTCAAATCATCGGAAAAACTTGTTTCCTGATGTTCATACACCTTCCCCTATCCTTAAAGTACCTTATCAAACACTTCCCACCCCTTAGATCCGCCAAATTCCTCATTTTTCCACAAACCCTAGTTTCTAGCTACAACCTGGCAATTTTCTAGGTTGGGCCTGTGTTTTTCCCTTTTGGACCCTTTCCCCTCACTCAATCTATGAGATTACACTTTCCCCTGCTCCCTAACATCCTTCCCCACTCCCAAAAATTTCCCCAAGAATTTAGAAGCCCCCTGTCCCCTTCATTTCGCTTCATTTCGACAGAATTCCTTGTTTCACACATCGGGAAAAGTTTCACTCAAATGATGTTTCAGAGCAGTCAAAGATGAATTTTGGAAAA